>JANRGW010027898.1:0-12045 GCA_024733675.1 Psilopsiagon aymara | reverse complement strand
CACTGCAGGGATGGGGCAGCCACAGCTTCTCTGGGCACCCTGTGCCAGCGCCTCAGCACCCTCACAGGGAAGAGTTTGTGCCTAAGAGCTCATCTCAGTCTCCCCTCTGTCAGGTTACAGCCATTCCCCATTATATTTGGGGGACCCATCTCCTGCGCTACGGAGCTGTATCAGGGAAGGGCAGCAGATCATTAGACATCCTTTGATTGATAAAAGGGAAGCAAAACAGTCTGGAGTTATGTAATGCAGCTCTGTCGAAACAGTGCAGGAAAGTTGCCTTGCGCCAATAAATCAGGCGGCGGCCGTGGAGCAGCAGATGTGAATCACACCTTGCTTCATATGCCCTGCGGTGTTTTCCCTTATTGTTCCAGTTTTAAAGATTAATGGCACTCGGAGCTGAGCATTATCTACGCTTCCATTTCACACTCCTTATCAGAAGGGCTTTTTTCCCAGCACAATTAGCATGGATCAAATTTTCCAAGTGGCTCGGCAGACTTGCTGCTCTGCTCAGGATGGCCCAATGGTGCTGCTGGGCACACTTGACCCCCCCAGCACCCTGATCCTGCTCCGAGAGGAAAACCAGGGCTCAGAGCACCAACAGGGGTGCAGGGGGCACCCCCTGACCCGTGCTGCTGCCTCACTCCCTGCTCCAGGACACCCATCCCCATGGGAAGGGCACTGATGCAGGGCAGGTAAGGACTGCAGTGGCTTCCAGGAAGGATGCAGGGAACCGGGCTCCTGCTCCCACACAGGCTGTGGGGCTGCGAACACCGGGCCCAGTGCAGCTCCTGGCCCCACACTGGGACACCCCTGTGGGTCCCAGGGATTGAGAGCTGGTGGCACTTGGGTCTGCTTAGGGATTGTAGTCTTTAAACGCACGGAGAGAGGGGTCACTGCTGTCATCTCCTCTGTCAAGTACTGCTGCAGCTCAGAAACAAGGTTTTCCTGCCCTGGGCTGCCAGGAAGCCCCCAGTTCCGACACACATCCCTCAGAAGAAAGCTGCAAAGGGCTGGAGGTCTCTCTGGCTGTAAACAGGAGGAGAGAAGGTTCTCACTGCGATGGGTGGACCAGGGCATGTGCTGGTACTCACCTATCCTCCAGCAGCCCAATCAGCCAAGGCAGCTGAAGCCTTAAAGCCCCTGCTGGGGTGCAGACAAATAGGCCTTCACTCCAGGCTGCTCTTTGGTTTTGGTGTCCTGGTGGCCAACAGAAGATATGGGCATGGAGTGTCTGGTGCCGGGAGGGGTAATGGATGCAGGTTCCTTGGTCCAGGAGCCCAGCCTGGCTGTGCAGTGGGAGGGCAGGAGGAGGTGGTGGCCAGGGAAGGGAAGGAAAACCTGCTGGCATCTTCCCCCTGGCTTATCGGGGACTGCCGGTGTGTGGTTGGGGCTTGTGCCCGCTGCATGTGCTGCGTCCTGTGGGTAGGAGTGTGAGGGATGTGGGGCAGGAGCTGCGGAGTGCCGCGTCCGCCTGGATGCGGAGGTGCAGCAGGGGCATCGGTGGGGAGCAGCAGGGCTGTGGGGTGCTGGTGAGGGGCTGCCACTGGGCTGGAGAAGCCCAGGGAGCACAGTGCTAGATGCGATCAAGCCGTGATCGTTTCTATCATGAAGATAAACTGGCCATTGTTGCCAAAAATAAATGTTAGTGTTCCAAATCCACACTTCAATAGCACCAGCTCATTAGAGATGCATATCATTTGGCTCCAGTCCCACACCTTCCAGCTTGTTATAAATATGCAGTTGCTGCTGGCTCTACCCCAATCATCTCTGCAATCAGAGCTTTTAATTAGGTTAATTAAATTGTATCAAACCTCGCAGGGACGCAGTTCACTGATGCTGATGAGGCAGCCAAAACAGACCTTAACTCTAGCTCTAATGAAGGCCCTGCTGCAGCTAATGACAATGCATAATAAATTAGAGCTTCCCTAGAAAGGTGCATCAGGGCTTGTGCTTCAGTAAATCATGATCTATATGCACTAACTTACTATTTCAGCCTTTAGGTCTGCCAAGCCAGGGCCATCCTGGGAATATCTCACTACGTAATGGTCTACCTGCTCCAAGCAACTCTGCTCACCTTGGTGTTCTCAAGGCACTAAAAGCTTTGGGTATGTAACTGTAGAGATGGCAAAGCATCAGCTGCTTTCGCCTTGTGCAGTACTGGGTCTGCTCTCATGTCTGGCTTCTCCCCACAGGGGCAGCCGCAGGTATTTATCTGAATCTCTCTGTGATGGAATTTGGGCAGGAACGTTCTGTTTAGAGGGAAGTGGGGGCTGCGTCCAAGTGTGTGGCAGTGGGAATGGGGATGATACCGTGTGGCCAGGCTGTTCCTGGCTGCTTGCAGCCCTCATCCTGCTCCCAGCCAGGTGAGGAAAGGTGCAGGTGGCCAAGGAGCCTGTGGAAAAGGGATGTGTGGAGAGGCTCAGGGCAGCCATTAGTCATTCCTGATTTACATCCCGCTCTTTCAACTCCCTGCTGTGAAGCTGGCTGGAGCAGAGGAATTCCACCACCCTTTTCCCCTTGGTGCCCTTGGGCAAGTCACCTCAGCTGAACCTGGCTGGGAGGACAGCAGGGTCTTGGTGACAGAGCCTGCTGGAGATGGCTGCCGTCCCAGGATCACCATCCTGCTGGCGACCTCGGGATCAGGATGGAGAGCAGGAGCTGCGCTGTGCAACCACTTGCGCTCATGGTGAGTGGACTCCTAACGTGGTACGGCACACACGGGCACGGCGGTGGGATGGGGGGGATCAAAGCTCCTCTGCTCTGCTAAAGGAAAGCAGTGAGAAGAGCTTGGGCTTTCCAAGTGTTCCCAACAGGGATGGGGCAAGAGATGCCGCTGTGCCAGTCTCCAGTCTGGCTCAGGCTTGGAAAACAGGGCCTATAGGAAATCACTCCTGAAGCCCCAGGGCTGGTGATGGTTCTGCTGCTAGTAATATATTGGTGCAGTAGCCGAGACACAATCCTGCAAGTGTTTTAATGCAGCCTGCTATTAAGTTTTATAGACAGTCATTATCAATTGAGCTCTTCAGCTTGAACAAGGAATTCCATGAAGTTATTATAAGGCACGATATTATTGTGAGTCACCTGAAACCTGAGCTGTGAATCGGGGGGGTATTTTGATATCTGTATCTTGCACGCTGCAGGGAATCTCCGTGATAAAGAACCTGTTGGTTCAGCCTTAGATGCTATAATTATCACAGGCAGAAAATAGCTGTGGGCTGTTTCTCTCTGTCCTTCCCCACAAGGGCCCAGCTAGAGGATGGCAGATCCCACCAGTGTCTCACGTACATCTTCCACTGCAGCCGGGTGTTCTGTTCAGTTCTAAGGTATTGACGCTTCCCAGGCCCTTGCAGAAACATCTCGGTGCGTTAGGGTGAGGGAGATAAGCTGAGGGCTTTGGGAGTCGAACCCGGAGCAAGGCTGACGGGAAGCGGTTGGCTCTATCTAGTCCTGTTTGCATGATGCTCTCAATTCCCTTCTGCGTCTTAGAGGCTCTTTTCTGTGTCCCACTGTGAATCAAATCTTTCCTGAACCTTGACGAGCAGCATGTGGCGTTCCAGATGAAGTCTCCTGACGGTCCTGTAAGATGCCCCATCCCTGCAGTGCTCAAGGCCAGGTTGGACACAGGGGCTTGCAGCATGCTGCTCTACTGGAAGGTGCAAGCAGGGGTTGGAGCTGGAGGAGCTTTGAGGTCCTTTCCAACCCAAACCTGTCTATTATTCCATGATACTTCCAGTCTTACCTCCTGATACACTGGGTTTATTCCTCTGGCAGCCTGAAGTCCTTCTGTGATTGCACCCAGAAATTTTCCCTTCTTTCTTATTGTTTTAAATGTGGCATCAGCATTAACAAGAACCCGTGTAAGTGCACGCAGCTGCTGAGTGAACAAGCACCCAACTTTCTCATGAAAGGTTAATTGTGAAGCTGAGAATCCAAACCTCATCATAAACCCTTCCTTGTCCTTGATCATTGTCTCAAATGTTTTGCAGTGTGGTGTTTAACCTGTGATGGCATTTTCAGTGTTTATCTGGACACTGAGCCACAGTAATGCTGTGCCACACCACGGTGGCTGTTGGTCCCATAGGAGCTTGGTTGGGTTTTACTCTTTGGGGTGGTGCAGTATTTTGTTGGGAGCTGCAGGTTCAGGGATAGCATCCACCAAATCCTTGAACACTGGAGGAAGGAGGAGGCAATTGTGCACAAGAGCTCGCATCTCTTTGCAGTCTGTTGTGGCCACAAGGTGATAAACCGCTCCCCAGCCCACTGGGTGGGTAACCTTGGCTTTTGAGGCCAAGAAGTCTGCTCAGTGCAACACCGCACAGGTAGCAGTGCTCTGGCTTCTTTATCAAGATCTTCATGGTTTTCCTAAGGAAAAGCGACTCAGAGGAGGAACCACTTTTGCTCCTTGTACCCTGTGCAGTCAATGTGAAGCTGTTGTGTAGCTGAGCTTGCAGTGGGGATGACAACTACCACCAGGAGAATAAGAAGTACAGCACTTGACCTATAATTTCCCATAGTGAAAGCACTGGACTGCTCAAAGCCCCACAGCTACCTACTGCAGCCCATAACATCTTGCTCCTTTACTGGGAAGTGATGGCTCTTTTCCAGGGATTAGGTCATTTGTGCCCATTGCAACACTTGTTCTACCAATGGGGTCAGAGGCGCGCCAGGCATTCTGAGTGCCAGGGCGGTTAGCTGGTTTTGGTGAGGTTACTTTTTGGCTCGCAGCGGTAGTAATTCCTTGAGGGTCTTCCAATGGGATTGCTGGTTTTCCTTCCTGCCCTTTCCCTTGCGATGCAGGTAAAACGAATAGGGGATAAGGAACAAATATTTATCCATTTAAATCTCAGTCGAAGAGATTTCATTTCAGAGACATCAGTGTCCTCGGGACCTTCATGTGCGCTTTAAAACCAATTACAAGGTCCCCAAACCATAGATGAACAAGGGGTTTCTTGCATGAACATGGGGGTTTCTTCTGTGAATGTGGGGTTTCTGGGGCTCTGGCTTCTCCCTCCTCCCATTCTCTGTATTTCTGCCATCATTGCGGAGTTGAGCTTTCAAAATCAAGGGATTACACTTATTAAATCTTAGGGTTCTATTAAGAGCGAGACCGCGACGCGCAATCGGCCCCGGTGCCCCCCCATCGGCCCCGCCGCGGCGCGCTGCTGCCCTCTGCCGGCCAGGCCCTGCCACCGCTTCCCGCGGGGAAGTCTCGTTGGGGAAGCAGCTTCCACAGGGAAAAGCGTTGGAAGTTTCGGTCGTACGCGTTTGTTTTCCCGTGAGGAAGGAGGAGGAGAGGCTTTCTCCCATGCGGTGTGTTCCGTTTCCCTCCTGGCCGTTGGGTTTGAAGCACGCCAGGAATGGTGACAGGGCAAAACCTCAAGCTCAGCACCAGCACTACTCACTGCTGGGAGCAAAGCACAGTGCTTCCCTCAAACCTCTACAGAAAATTCCCCCCACTATCATTGCCAGCTTAGGAATCCTTGCAATGGCAAGAACAACCTGCAGCTGAGCACGTAAAAAGCTGTGTTTCATCTAGGAGAGCTCCCGAATGGGAAGAGCATCTTTTTTTTTACCATCTTGCATGGGCATGTGCATATTATTGGCAGAGGTTGTACAAGTGATAGAGATAAGGAAAGGAATGTTTACGCCCAGGCTCTCCCAACTTGCCTGAACTGCTCCAGGACGCTCAAGGATGCGTCTTCATTGTTCTGGGTTGAAACCCCCTTCCAGCTACCAGCATTCCCACAAGCTAACAGCAACGAAAAGGACAGCTGTCTTCCATATTGTCTCTCCCATTTCAGTATCACCTCTGTTAGAACACAGTGGGCAATGCTGGTATTTTAGCATGGCACAGCACTGCCCCATCATGAAGCAGAATGAGCACAAACAGCTCCTCAGCAATGAAAATTACTCAGAGAGTTTGTGGAAGGAGTGCTTGGCAGCAGAAACAATTCCGTGGTTCTATAACCCAGAATAATCTCTGGCGAACGTGGGGCCTGATTTTAGAAATGCACCCTTTGCAATGCCCTTCAGCCCATACGTTCTGAAGTGAAATACTTTCTGTAGATAAAGCAAAAACTCAGAAGGATTTTGGAGTGGGGGGAGTGACAAGGAAGGTAATAATTCAACTTTAACCTGCCTGAAAAGATAGCTAAAAGAACCGACCTGAAATCTCTTCTGGCCTTAGGATGTATCATAGACAATGGAGCTGAGCACAACAATCCCAGCACAGCCCTTCTCCCAGGCGCTTAACTTCGACCTTGACTTCTCAAGGATTGTTTATGGTGTGTATTACGGGGACATTCAGGCACCTCCTGTGGCTTCCCACTGCAAATACCAAGCGAGTAAACTCTGATTTATTAATCAATTCATTAGATACAATATACTTAGGGCTACCGCAGGCCCACAGTAATTTGTTTCAACAAAGTGCTGGGCTGCAGTGAAAAACAAAGCGATGCGGTGTTGCAGTTCTCCTTCCTAAGAAGAACCCTCATCCTTCCTAAGCAAAGGTGGTAGCATTTATTCAGTGGACTGGCTAACGTTTCCTCTGGAATTTGAATTTGTAAATAGCTGGCGCATTCGTTGTCTCTTTCTTCACCTTCACTTTATGAGTTTTGTCCTGGAAACAGAACAAGAAAAACATGTTTGTTGCCATGTAAATAAAAATAACCCGCCCAGCCTCCTATAAATAAGAAAATCCCTGTGTGGGACTGATGAGGCATTAGTGAAAAATGTGTGAATTAGTGAAAAGGTGAAAATCAGTGAAAAATGACAAGGCATTAGTGAAAAAATCCACCTGTTTGGCTGGGAACTGTACTTCTGCCTGTTCTTTCCACCTTTAGGTTGTCAGGCACCATTTGGTTTGCTCACAAACTGCTGATATGATTAAGACTTGGACTGGTAGATATAATTTCCTAGCCATGGCACAACTGGAGTGCTTTATCTCCTCGCTTTTTCCATAGTAAAAGAGTATTACTTTTAGGAATTATCTGGAAGTGTCAGTATAAAATCAGAGCATACAAAAGTAGACCCAAGTTCCTTAACAAAACAGACTCAAAGAAGCAGAACTAAATCCCTCACCAAAAGATCTTTACGCGTCTGGATCTTCTGCGCAACAACGAACATGGCTTTTTCTCTTTCAATGCGCTGCTTCAGGAGGTCGTACTGATTCTTCCTTTGCTGGGCTAATTTCTGGAGGAACAAAATCAGAAGCTGTTTTAAGACAGAAAGGAATAAGATGCTGTGGTCTGTAACTGACCTATTTTGAGGCACTTGGACCTCACGAGCATTTAGTACATTTTAAAAGCATCATCGTATTAAAGAAAGCTGCTTCAATTCTGTGGTTGGATTCCAGAGAACCATTTTTAACACCTTCATTTTGAGGTTTTCTAATTAGGACTTCGTTCTCTGTTCTTGTTTTAATCTCCTAAATCATAAAGCCCCGAATCTCTTCAAACGCAGTGTAGATGCTGTGTAACCTTGTTCTGTACGTGGCTGGAATTTCGTTTCTCCCACTCCTTTTAATTTCAGTGTTAAATGCAGGAGAACACTGAACTCCCCAGCAAAGGCCCAGTTTATCCAGAGGAGGGGAAATAAAAGGAAGGACCGGAGACCAATTCCTGAAATGCTTAAAAATTGCAGCGAGGCTTCTCAAAATGCAACTTGTTTGGTCACGTTTACCTCCTGCGAGTGGATGGCTTTCCCAGCACAGAAATGGTATTACTGCAGGTGTGATTGAAGTAATTAAATTAAGGAGAACAAATCCCAACATGCTCACAATATGACTCAGACATTTAGAGGAGAAAACTTGTCAGTCTGTGACTTGTCCAACTGCTTTCCTGACAAGCCAAACTGAGAAAGCTGGCAGAGGAGAGGGACCACAGGGTGTTTGTTATCTGACATCTGATTAGGAAAAAACCCGGTTACCAATTTCCCAGTTGGCAGTTTGAAATGTTCGGTTTAACCTTACACAGACCAAGCTTATAGCACTGCCCAATGCTCTAAATCAATTAAGTGGTATTTACAGTGTTAAATCTGAGTGTAGCTACTTCTAGGACAGAAATGTGATAATGAAGTATCAGAATCAAAGTGGATTGCATAAGCAATGCAACCTGAAGAGTCATGAAACACTTTATATTAAGAAAGCTGGAAAGTGAGATTATAGCTTAAAGGTTTTTTAAGGAGAAAAGAGTCAAATCCTGAATCTTAAGCCACTTCAGGCTAAGAACCTAACTGAAAAATACTGCAAGATCAGAAACCTAACAATAGCTGCATCTATGTTGGAATAAGCTTCTTCCATCCCTATTCAGGGATGAAAGGGGTTTTGGGGATGTGTGAGAGGAGATTTAACACAGGATGCTGCAAAACACACCTAAAACTGCAGCAACCTAATGAAAAGATAGTGCCATAGGTGTATGTCATGTACCAGAGGAGTAGTACATCAGTTTTGCTACTGAGACTGCCTAAATCATATCTATACCATTCTGTTCTAGCCTATACGTCACAGTTCTTGATTTATAATCCACAGTGGACTGGGCTACCAGTGAACAAGTTCTCCGTGTCAGTCCAGGAGAAGATCTGACTGTAGGCTCCAGGAACTTAATGATTAAGTGACATCCCCCACAGCGTCGTGTTACCAACGTAAGTTTTAAGATAACAGAAAAACTTTGTTCTGCTCCACAATGGTCCAATGAATCCTCTTTACTGCTTAATATATAAAAGATTAAAACATGAATAAAGCTATAATAGAAATAGTGGCAGCACCTTTAAGTGGAAAGGATCAGTAGCTCCTTTCAGTGTCTCTTTCTGCAGCGTTGCAATGGTTGGGCGGTTGTACACTCTACCTACGAGCTCCGGAAGAGTATCCAGATGAGTTGCAATATCAAACTCCTGAACTAAAAATAACAAGAAAGTTAGGAATAAACTGCCATGGACCAGTGCTCAGCAAACCTTCCATTCGTGTGGCTTCAGAGCTGTCAGTGATGGAAGTCCCAGCAGCATAGCTCCTGCAGAACTGAGGTCTTCTCTAGCAACCAAAAGAGATTTCTAGAGCACCGAATTATTATTCCTGGGAAGAACAATATCTTTTTTTATGGCAATGGCAGAAAGGAAGCACCATTATATTTTAAACAGCTACAATAGAACATAACAGAACAAGTTTTCTGCTACAACCCATTTAAATCACAGAATCTGAGAATGGTTTGGGTTGGAAGGGACCTTAAAGCTCATCCAGTTCCAACCCCCTGCCACGGGCAGGGATACCTTCCACTAGAGCAGGGAAGAGCTTCTTCCTAAGAGCTCATCTCAGTCTCCCCTCTGGCAGGTTAAAGTCATTCTCTCTTGTCCTTTCTGTACAGGACCTTGTACAAAGCCCCTCTCCAGGTTTCCTGTAGCCCCTTTAGGCATGGGAGCTGCTCTAAGGTCTCCTCTTAAGGAGCTTTCTCTTCTCCACGCTGAACCAGCCCAGCTCTCTCAGCCTGGCTCCAGAGCAGAGCTGCTCCGGCCCTCGCAGCATCTTACCCTCTTTTTTGGTATCAAAGAAGAACACGTGCTTGTTGGGTTTCTTCCCCTCCGCATCCAGCAGATGGAGCTCCGACTTCAGCCTCTCGATTTTCTGCAGGAAGGAAGTCAATGTGTTTTGCCAAACATCAGTGACAAGGTAAATAACGTCTCCCTGTTTGTGTCTCAAGCATCAGAACTCTTCCTTTCTTTTTAACCTTTGACAATACATCTAGTCTATAGTTATGTCATGTCTTCATAACCTGTAGAGGTTAACAGTAATTTCTGCTACTACCCAGCCAGATAGGTACACATCAATTTTCACAACAGTAAGTTACCTATGTAGTGGACAAACCAGGAATGATCACTATAACATCACTAGCGAAAGCATGAAGGCAAATCCAAAGCTCTCTCTTTATTATCTGCTGTGATGGTGTGTTCACCATCAGCGCATAAAGCATGTCCAGAAGGGGCTGTATTTCTGTTGATTGCCTGCCTAATGTATTCAGTTCTCTCCTGTAACAATAATTCTCAATTCCTTATAAATATTAGAAGAAAAAAGTACATGTCTAATGTCTGAAATGTACATAAAAATTTGCCATATTTACCTTTAGGTTTTATACACACTGACATTTCCAAGTACTATTTCCACTACTACACAAATCAGATTTCAGTAAACATACATGCAACAGCCAACAACAAAATAAAAAGAACAATCCTGAGCAAACACTACAAGAAAGTGAAGTATTACCTTGGCTTCTGCCACCCTCTTCATTTCCACATATTTAATATCCTGTGTCCTCATCAGTTTGACCTGCTCAGGAGTCACTTCATCCTTTGGCAGCTTTTTTGTATGAACTCCATCCTAAAATCAGAGGATACAGCACACACAGACAGACAGCATTCAGCTATGGGTCCTAACAATAAACCCAAAAGACCCTTTTTGTCCTTTGCCCCTCATGTTCTTCAAAGCCTTCCATAGGCACCAAAGCAGGTCTGCTAATCTATTTACTAGTTAATAATGTAAACCAACAAGAGGCAGAGAAAAATTGATGTTACTCACAGCAACTGAGTGTAACCCTGCTTGAAGGCAGTTTAGTTTCTCACCTTCAGCTCTGCACGTATCATTTTAAAGTAGAACTCATCGGGATTCTTGTCCAGAGCTTTCTTTTGAAGAGCTCTGAGGGCATTCTGCTTCTTGTGGTAGTCACTAGGAGAGAAAACCAACAAAACCAACCCAACCCATAGATGTTGTTCAGCAGTTTCTCCACGTTCGCAGTCCCTGATGAGATGCCGAGTCCTTCAAAGTGATGCTCAGATCTCTGAGACACCAACAAATGACTTGAGCTTTACAGTTTATTCCTTAACTAAGCTGGAAACAGTGTCCAACAACAGGACATGGAAACACATTCACCCATCCTTCAAAGCTCACTGAGCTGCACAGGACTCCTGGATCTACAGAATGAGGCATTAATGATGGAATATAACGCTTCTAAGTTTGGATTAACCACAAGAACGACTTTGCTGCCTTCGCCATCCACGTTCCCTTTCCTCGGCTCAGCCACGGCGATATTCGAGCGTGTGCGGCCTTCCCGTGCTGCACGGTATCGGGAACCCCGGCTCTTGTGCGATCACCGGCGCTCGCTCCTCACCGCGGCCCCGCCGTCCCGGACCCCCCCGCCCCGGCCTCGCCCCCACCCACTGAGCTCGTAGTCTGTAGTCCTTCTTCTTCTCCAGCAGCCCCAGCTTCCTCCGGGAGGCGGGCTAGGAGGGGAAGCACAGAACGGCATCAGCGGCCGCCACCACCGCCAACCCCCGCAGCGGCGCGGCCCGGCCCCGCGCACTGACCTGGGACCGCTCGCGGTGTGGGCGCTGCTTCGATTTAGACGCTTTCCTGAAGGCGGATGACATGGCGGCGGGCTCCGAGCTCCGGGATCAGGACTCGAACTCGCGGTACCGGAGCCCCGATACCCCCCGGGGCCTCCCGGTGCTGCCGCGCCGTGACCGGAAAGGGCGGAGCATCGGAGTCGCGCGCGGCTCGCCGGGCGATGGCGCCGTCTCCATGGCGACAGCGGGGCCCGGTTAGGCCCCGGGGGTTGGACCGACGCGGTCTGCCCGGGGTCCGCCGCCGCTGCACGGCCATGAGGGTCCGGCTGAGCGCGGGGACCCGCGGCTCCTTTCGGCGGGGGGTGCCCGGGCTCCCGCTCCCCCCCAGCGGTCCTGGCGGGGCCGATCTGCGCTGGCCGGGCTCCGCACCGCAGCCCCGGTGACCGGGGTGGGGAGGCCGACGGGCCCCCTGCCGTGCTCCACGTAGGGCTTGTGCAAGCCCGCAGGACCGGAGGTGGCGGGGAGAGCTTGGTGAGGCCGGGGACGTGAACCGGGGCGCCCCTGCGGGCAGCAGCTACCGCTCGGGGGTGGAACATCCGACAGCTGCCTCCTCCCCCGGAGCCTCCATCCCGCGGACCCCCGGCGCCAGCTCCGTCTACGGCTCTCGGAGCGCGGGGTTGTGCGGGGCGGGCACCGGACGGCCCGGCCCCAGCCCAGCCC
>JANRGW010027897.1:0-24648 GCA_024733675.1 Psilopsiagon aymara | reverse complement strand
GCAGTGTTCAAGGCCAGGTTGGATGGGGCTTGGAGCAACCTGGTCTGGTGGAAGGTGTCCCTGCCTGTGGCAGGGGGGTTGGAACTGGGTGAGCTTTAAGATCCATTCCAACCCAAATCATTCTATGGTTCTATGATTCTATGATTGTGCAGGGACAGATGTTCAAGAGCTCCCTGCCTGAATTTGCTGCAGCAGCTTGATGCTGTCTTTGGTGTCTAAGTGAGGAATGACCACATAGAAGAGGGAGAGGATCTTACTCTTACTTGGTGAACACAGAAGAGTGCTGAAATGAAGCTTGGACAGACCCAGTGCCAGATCCCTTTCCATCCTTCACCCAACTGGTCCGCACATGGCCAGGCTGGGAGTCCCCCTCCCCATACCAGGACTGACCTAAACCTGCCCAAGAATGCCTGGGGACAGGGTCAGGCAGGAGCAAGGCATCATGCATCTGTGGGGTTTGGCAGCCAAGCACTTTACAGCAGGGCACAAATTCTTAACAAGGTGATGCACCATGTGAAATACAATAACACAAGATGGCTTCATCTGCTCATGGTGCTTTCAGATGCATGAGCAGTTTGTCTGCTCTTTGGGGCTTTCTATGTCTCTCATATCTGATGCACCAGCACCCAGGTCTGAGATTCACCAGCATCTCCAAATGGATCAGGTGTCTGAGCAAGGATGCAGGCTGCAGCACCATGCTTGAGGTGAGTCAGACCAGCTTCTGAAGCCAAAGACCTGCCTTCCAGCTGTTTCATGTCCTAGGAAAGAAGACTCTTTGGGGTCAGTAAGGCTCAGATATGAAGCCAGCTGATGCAACAGCTCTTCCTGCCTTTCTGATTTTGCAGGACCTTCCATCCTCCTTGTGCTGCCTATGAGTGCTGATTGTGTCTTCCTTGTGTGTTGCAGACCAGCATCTCCATCGAGATCAGGTACCAGGCTCTGGATGGGACAGTGGGTGCGTGGAATGACAAGGAGTTCCTGGAGACCCCCAGTGTTCACTCAGAGGGGGATGGCACGTACCCCTTAGAGACAGACAGCCTCCTCTCCAGCCACCGGCAGGGCTTGGACATCTCTCCAGGAAAATCCAACCAGCAGTCTGCAGAGAGGAGCTTCAGGAGGTAAAGTGATGCTCAGAGATGTGTGATAGCAGTGGGGCTGGGGAGAACTTGGCTTGTCGTGGAGAGGCAGCATTGCCCAAGCGCTCCTCAGAGGTGCATCACGTCTCCTGGCCATCAGAAGACCCAATATCAGCTCAAGGTGAGGATGGACTGTAAGTGTCCACCCTCCAGTGCCTGCAGTTCCTAGTGCTCCACCACGCCTGCCTAGCACAGAGCTGAGCCTTCCAGCAAGCACTGAGGTTTGTGGCACATGGCAGATGCTGGAGAGCAAATGTAATTAAGTACAGTTCCAGAGAGGATTAAGGGTCTGGCTGTTGGTTACATCTCATATTGAGAGGGATTAGAGCCATGCATGCAGTGTAGACCCATATGTGCACGTGTGGGGTCTTGCATCTTGATGGAGCTCATGGTGCCCCCAGGACGGAGCTCCCTTCAGGGCAGAAGGTGGAGGTGAAGCTGCAGCCAGGGGCAGGGGAAGGGCGGCATGTCGGTGACAAAACAGCACCACTGTGGGTGTTTCTGGGGTGGAAGGTGACACTGACAATACCCGTGAATACCCTGTGGCAAGACAGGTGACACAGCAGAGGCTGGAGGAGAAAGCAGGGATGTTATGGCTTGGGGTGAGCTTCCTTTGCATCATCAACCCGTCAACAGGCAAGCACTTAGCTTCTCAAAGACATTGGCAAAGCTCTCTCCGTGGCAATCTGTTGGAATCTCAGTACCTCATCAGGCTTAATTGAAATCACATACCGAAGGCAGTGCCTGCCTGAATTATGTGAGGCACCCTTCACCCTGCAATGGCAGGTGGGAGCACCTCCAGTTCTTCTAAGGGATGCTGCTGCCAGCTTTCCGTTTATTTAAGAGTCTTTAATGTCACTCTTGTATAATCCTAAGCCCATGGGACCTGTCACTGGATAAAAACAAGCCCAGGGGCTGTATCCTTCCATTTCTCCAAACAAAGCTGCTGTAACCAGTTGCAAACCCAGCCTGGTGAGTGGGATGGTTGGAGAGGGCTCAGGGCTGGTGATGGTGCAGCTGGCTGTCCATTGGGACAAAGTGCAAGCTAGGACCAGTTCTGCCATGAGCTATGGCTTACAGATGCTCAGGGCTCAGTACTTGCTGGGAGGAACAGCCCCTTTATCACCTTACATGCAGCCATGAGGGCAAAGCATGGATGGGCACTGAGACCCCAGTGATGCTGGGCCAGATTCAGGCCAACACATCACTGACGCTTTGAACCCTGTGCTCAAATCCTCATCCAGCATGTCAGGCAACAGAGGAGTTTTGCAAGTGTGAAACCATTAGTGTCTAAATATATGGTGTTCATGGGCTGCTAAGGCAGATTTTTAGGCAGCTTTACAGTTTCTGTAGTTGTGTTGTCCATGGTAGTGACTTTGTCAGTCTCAGCTCCAGGAGCTCTTGAACTCATTGGCCTCTTCCAGCTGGAAGAGTGGAGACATTAAAGTTCTGAACTTGCTAACATCTTGTGGCAAGAGATAAAGGGGTAGATGTAGTGCGACAGGTAGGGAGTACAGGCAGAGCAGACAGAGCTGGGGTCTCAGGTCACCCACCCCTCCCCTAGGACCAGCATAGTCCTTGTATGATGGCTACAGCCCACGTCTGAGGGCTACAGCTCAACTGCTTGCATGGTGCTGGAGGATCAAAGGTGTACAGCCCTTGTGCTTCCAAATCCACACAGGAGCCCAGGCTGGAGGTATGAATCCAAACATACTGCCAGGAATCAGATGCTTTTTAATAGCATTTACATCTCAGGTGCTGCTGCAGCCATATGTCATTCCCACCCCACATTTCTGCAATACTGTGCTTCGCTAGGACTTGCTTTTTTGCACTTTACTGGCCAAATAAGAGCAAAATTTCTTTTTCCCCATGGTGCGAGATTGAGGGGAGCTATCTCCAGTCACTCGCATCGTCCCTCTGCAGCCAATTAACTGTGTGAATTGGGCTGAAACCTGTGAATTTTCAAGCAAATTGAAAGCGCAGCTTTGTTTCCCAGCTCAGCGGACCATGATGCTGCTGAACAGGGAGGATGCTGAGGGATTCTTACAGGCTGGTGGCAGGGCAGCATAGTGCTGGTGGAGTGGGTTCCAGTCCGTCCGTCAGCACTGTGTGCTGGGAGATCAGCATCCTGCCTGTGCCACGAGATGCAGTGATGCTGCATGGCTGATGCATTGCCTGCAGCAGATACCTGCAGGCAGTTGGATGGGTTGAGTCTCTGTATTGGGTCCCCAGGGACTGTACAGTAAGTCTATGATGACCAGCTCAGCTGGAGGGTGAGCACAGCCACATTTCACCTAACAGAGCAGTTTTTAGGAGATGTATGGTTTGCTGAGCATCACTGCCCGGGTGTGTAGAGCTGCATCGTGGCTGAAGGCTGCTGAGCTGTGCTGGTGGCATGCAGACAGCACTGAGAAGAAGGGCTTCTGAAGTTTATTTTGTGCACTCTGGTGAAGAATCCTTCCTGTTGGAGAGATGAAGTAAATGCAGTAGCTTATAAACAGGCAGCAGGTACAAGTAGGGATGAAAATATCATAACTGTGGCATCTGCTCACCTACTGTGACAATGATCCTTGCACTGCATTTCCCCCCACCAAGGCCAGCACCTCTTAGCAAATGGGAGAGTGGTACTCGGTGTTCACAGTTTGGTGAAAGTCACAGAATCACAGAATCACAGAATGTTTGGGGTTGGAAGGGACCTCAAAGCTCATCCAGTTCCAACCCTCTGCATGGGAAGGGACACCTTCCACCAGACCAGGTTGCTCTGAGCCCCATCCAACCTGGCCTTGAACACTGCCAGGGATGGGGCGGCCGCAGCTTCTCTGGGCAACCTGTGCCAGGGCCTCAGCACCCTCACAGCCAAGAACTTCTCCCTCAGATCTCATCTCAATCTTCCTTTTGTCAGTTGGAGCAACCTGGTCTAGCGGAAGGTGTCCCTGCCCCTGGCAGGGTCTTAGAACCAGGTGAGCTTTAAGGTCCCCTCCAAACCAAACCATTTTGTGATTCAGTGTTTCTATGAAATTTGCATGTGGACAATTGCACTATAACTGGTTTCAGCTGTTGCCTTTGTACCAAGGAGCTTCTCCATCTCCTCTGGACTGGAGTCTTGTCCCACAGGAGGTCATTTTGAGCACAAGCGGATCTCAGCTTGGCTGTGTTCCTGCTCTTCACTGACCTCTGCCAACCCCAAGGACCATGGTCATTAGTGTCACCACCACTACTGTTAGGAACAGTAAGGAGAGAAAAGACTGATGTTTCCTGTGTCACCACCCTCACAGGATGGAAGAGGATGAGATGTATTACCACAGTGAAGATGAACTTCTGGGAGAGGGGGACACCCTTAGCCAGGGATCCCTCAACACGAGGTAGGGAACCACTCAGCACCCACTCGTGCTGGTGGCAGTGAGGTTTGCAGTGCTGTGCCCTTTCTGACTTGTCCCTGTGGATGCCCCACAAGCATTGCCCCTGGATTCCTATTTCTTGGCTGGAGGAGAACTGATGGGAAGCATTGATGGAGAAGGTGGAAATGCATCCTTGGAAAAGTTGCTCCAGAGGGGTGCTAGAATCCAGGATGGAGAAAAGGCCTTGGGGTGAGGCTGCATCTGGGGTACTGCCTCCCCGTTGGGACCTTCTTCCTGCTCCAGGTCCCACCACATATCAGGCGCAGCTGTCATCAGAACCAGAGACCAACCATGCCGAGTGCATGGGGAAGAGCAATTTGTGATGTGCATGACAATCTGATTTCTGTTTGCAGTGGCTTTGCTTGCAGTGTGGTGCTGTGAATTGTTCCTCGCCATGTGCCAGAAAGAGTTTGGGGAGGAGCTGCAAAAAAGGGACGCTCAGGTAAAACCCAGGGACCACCCAATGCCTTTGAGAGAGGCTCAGCCAAAGGAAGGAGCATTTTGGGGGTGTCTCCTCAACTCGGGTGGCTCCAATGGCAGCAGAAACCACACGAGGGTGGTTCTTCCTACACATGGCTCCTCTGAGGAGCTCATTTCTTGTAGCGGCTCCCCATGCAGTCTGTCATCAAGTCCCTCAAGCTTCAGGAGCATGAAGATACTGACTCCATCACGGTAATTTATGGCCATATCAGTGTTAGCAGCCACCTCTGTCAAGTCTCATTGAGTGGACAGGCCAAGCACCTGAACGGCCATAACCTTAGTAAATTATTAGGACAGTCTCTGAGAAAGCTTTGTTTACCTAGCACTGACCCAGGCATTACCCAGGCAGAGTCAGGAAGTACCACAGCCCTGGAACAGTCCCAAAGGGCAGATTAGAGACTGCCCATCCAAGCCCTTTTATTTGGCTGGGAAGCATTAGCATAGGTGTGATGCTGACAGGCAGTTTGGCTTCAAAGACAGGTAGCATGTCCTGGAACTTTGATACAGCATAGAGGCACGTGGCTGTAGCACATGCCCAGTGAGTAGGGTACTCCAGAAGACATCTGCTGCACAGGTCCCAGGCTATAGATGCATCTGGGATGTTTGGGTGCCTGGAGATGGAGAGAAAGTGGTCTCACAAGAATGTTGGGTTACTGGGTGTTTCCCAAAATCTCAAATGCCACTCAGGTCAAGCCCAGATGTGGGAGCTGTCATTCCATGCATTGGATGAGGCATGGCAATGTCTTCAGCTTTCCATGGGTACCACTTCTCAGTGAGGGGACTGAGATGGGCCATCCTGCTGTGCTACATATACATTTGGGCCTGGACAAAGCAGGGAAGCCAAGTTCAAAGCCAAGACTAGCTCCTGCCTTGCCTTTGAGAGTTTGGTCAGATTCAGAATGAGTTGCTCTTAACTTTGGCATAGGACAGCCAAAGCTGTGTTTATGCCAAGTACTGTGGCCAGCTCTGGGGCCCACAACATAAGAAGGACGTGTACCTGTAGTGGAGCGAGATATACATGGAAAGGGGCTGGAACGAGATCAGGTTTAAGGTCCCTTCCAACCCAAACCATTCTGTGATTCAATGATTCCACGAAAACCAGTTCCTGCAAGGTGGCAGTGAGATGTGTTGTAGGGGTAAGGGCGAGAAACTCCAGGTCTGACTGGGAGGCAAGTCAGCTCCCTGCCTGGAGATGCTAAGTACAAGCTGGATACACATCTGAGAAACGGTTTGGGCCAAGCTGTTCCCCCTTGGGGAAAAAGTTGGACTTGAAATCTTCCTGGCAGCCCCTTTGCCTGTAGCTCTGCATGTCTTCACAGTCTGTTTCCATCCTCTGTGTCCCCCTGGGCAGGGGTTGAATCCAAATGAAGGCAGTGGGAAGGTCTCCCTGGATTCCCCAGAGGCCTTCTGTAAGTGTCATCTCCATCACAAAACTGTTTACCTCCTCCTCTGGTTCATTAGAGACACTGTTTTGTTATTCAGCTGATTCCGTTTCCTGAAGGGATGCAGAAGGGATGAAACAAACAGACCTTGAAATGGGAAAAGCAACAGCAACAGCAAGGAATATATAAATAGCACTGGGCTTGCCAAGCACTTCTCAGACATTTCCCTGCAGCCTAATAGAGGTGCCAGCCATGCTGGTGAGACAACTGTTGGAAACCTGTGCCACCGGTGGGGTTTATACCAGAGTTATCTGGAGCCAGGCTCAGCCCCTCTTCTCTCAGGAGAAGAAATACACCTTGGAGAGAAATACCATATTTACTCTTGTAACTCCTCTGTGCCCAGAGGAACTACTTCAGTTCCTAGAATACATTTGCACAAGGTGAATTCTCCTGTTTTCTGGACAAAATACTGGGTGAGGGAATGAGACAGTTTTGTTTGCCAGTATGTGCTTTACCTGAAAACAAGGACCTGAGAGCCCTGCCCTAATGCATGCTGTGCAGGGGCCAGCCTGCCCTCGAAGTGATAACAGATCATTAAGGGATGGACATTTGCTTTCCATAAAGTCCCAGCAGGATTCCTGGCAAAGAAGCACAGATGCAAAGCTCTTTTTTGCTATTTTCCTACCATGATGAGGAAAAGTACCCAAAGGGTCCCAGCTCCCTGCTGATGATTCAGGCAGAGACAAGTAGCACACTGAGAAATAAGGCTTCAGTCAATAGAGCTGCAGGAAGCAGTTTGTAGGAGGCTTACTAGGAATACTCTCCTTAAAACACTCCTGTGCTTCATGCTGGGAGAGCTGGGCTCGTTCAGCCTGGAGCAGGCATTTAATTTTTGCTGTCCAAATGAAAAATTATAGAATCACAGAATCCCAGGTGGGAAGGGACCTCAAGGATCATCTGCTCCAACCTTTCTTGGCAAAGCACGACCAGACCAAATGGGCCAGTAGCCTGTCCAGACAGATCTAGACTCTGAAGCAGGCAAAGGAGAGGGTGAGGAAAGAATAAGAGAAGGCTGGTTAACATGGCATGGCTCTTTCTGCCCCCCTGAATGTCACATAAGATCATGGGCCCAGCCAGTCTACAGCTATAGAATCACAGAATGATTTGTGTTGTAAGCGACCTTAAAGCTTATCTGGTTCCAACCCCCTGCCAGGGATGGGACAGCCACAGCTTCTCTGGGCAACCTGTACCAGGGCCTCAGAACCCTCAGTGTAAAACATTTCTTCCTTATATCTAGTCTGAATGCCCCCTCTTTTAAAGACCATCACCCCTTGTCCTGCCACTACAGGCCCTGCTATAAAGTCTGTCCCCACACGTGGGGACCCGGTTTAACTCCCATCTTTGCAAATGACCTCTATGAACTGAGGAGTCTTCCTTCCTTGCTCTGCCTTTCTTTCTCCCCACTCCCAGCTTCAGGACCCAGTGTTCTCCTTTTCTCCTTGTCAGCCCGCTGGGAGTCATGCATAGATGTCCCCAGTATGGGTCAGCTCAGAGATCACACGGCTTTGGCAGGTCTCCTAGCAGAGGAAAAGCCCTCTCTAGCCCCAACAGAGGCAGCACGGTCTGGGATGGCTCTGCCACCTTCCCATGGAGCAGAGCATTGCCGCAGCCTGCAAATCTTCATCACAGTTTTTGGGGACCATACTTTAGGGCTTCACCTCACGCTGCCAGTACCAGGGGAGCCAGATCCCTCTGCGTCAGCAAAGGCTCCACGCACTGTGCTTGATCCAGCTCCTGCAGAGCTACATCGATATCTCTACACCAGGTTCCCACCATGCAGGTGACTGGGCTTCATTGCTACCAGCAGAACAAAGCCTTACCAAAGCCAAACCCCAGCAGTTCTGACTGCTCACCTTTTCCCACATTGGCTGCCTCAGTGTTTCACACATGGATTTTGAGTGGCCAGGCAAGCTGGCAGCCAGCTGGAGACAAGAAGCCTGTACGTGTGAGGAGGAGAAAAGTCATTAGCATCCCAGCTCAAAAAGCCTCCAGCAAGAAGGTCTCACAAACGAAAATGTGTTAAAAAGACATGGTTGGGGAGAAACAGCCTTAACTGCAGACACGCCATGCTGGGCTCTGGCTCCTGCCCCTCAGGAGCAATCTGGTTTCTGTGAATGCAGCCCAGCATACAGGAGCATCTGAGAAAGCAGGCTGTGTGCTGGGAACACAAGGACTCAGGCAAGAAGACTTACTTTCCTTTAATTTTTAGTTTCTTATACCTATTAGGGCATCCTCCTTGGCTAGTGCTGGATCCTGGATAATCCCTTGCTCTGATTCAAGGCGTCTTCACCTTCCCTCCCATCTTTGCAGGGTGTCTCTTATGTGTGTTGACCCTCATGTGTCTGCATTCCCACAGACACAAACATCTCTGCTTGATGCTAAGCATGGGACTATTGTCATTGATGTAAACAGGACTCCTGTGCTTTGCTTGAAGCAGCTGAGAGCAATCCCGCAGCTTGCCAAGCACAAAACATGATGTGTAGGAGCTCTACACCGTTGTTCAGCACCTATAGGCCCCACTGGAGGCAGAGAGGCAGCTCCAACAGAGATGGAAGGAGAAATGCCTTGTACCAGTGCTGCTAAAACCATCCAAGCTTTGTTCTCAGGCCCCTTGGAATAGTGCTGTGTCACCTTGAAGGTGCTGGGCAAGTGTTTGCAGGATGGGACCTGAGCTTTCAGGTTGTGATAGTTGTTTGTGTCATATTGGCCTTGTGTTTCTTCTGGGCAGGGAGCTGGTGGGTTTCAGGATATCTAACAATGCAAGAGCCAGCATGGGGTGACACCGGGACTTTCCAAGGAATAGCAGTAATTGTAACAGGCAGCTAGTGATTCAGCTTACCACCTGCCAAGCACAGGGCACAGCACTGACCCACCACAGCTTTTTCCAGCCTAAGTATCTTTTCTCTTTGAGCGAATTCACCCCAAGCAGAAGGGAAGAGGGGAAGAAGGATGTTGGGATGGAGAGGACCAGGTCCCTTCCACCCTGGCATGGAGCTTGACAAGCCGAATAGGCACAGAAAACCAGCCTAGGTTGTGCACAGACCCTTCAGGCACAGTAGGCAGTGGTGTGGGTGGCAAAGAGAGGGTCAGCTCAGTGCAAGGCGGTTGTGGGTTTGTAGACATGCATGGAGTGGTTTGCTGTGTTGGTGTGTTATGAAGTTCTTCCTGTGCTGAAGCAAATAATCCTGGTTTTTACAACACTGTCGCAATGGAAGAGCCCTCTATCTTCATATCTCAGTGGGTTTTTTTCTCTCTCTCTGTGAATGCCCTAGCCTTGGAGATGATGCAGAAGAGCAGCACTCTAGGTAAATACCCACACCAGCCCTGCTCAAATGGTGGCCCTGAAATGCTGCAGTGCTGAGACATTTCTAAGTCTTGATCTTCAGAGGATGCTCCCTTAAATCCAGCTTAAATGTCAAAACTTGGAGGCCTGGATCTCTTAAGTCCAGATTTATCTGGGGCTCACAGGATAGTAGATGGCTCACCCTATGTAGAGTCCATCTGATAATGCAGGCCAGGGCACAGGCATTAGCACCTTCACATCTCTTAGGTCAGTATTGTGGTCCCTGGCACAGCTTTGGCTCAGCATATGTCTTAGATAGTTCATGATAGCACAAGGACATATCTGTGATATGATAGATCAGGGATTACACCCAACGAGTAGCCTGGATGCAGTTTTGGGAGGGAAGGAACTTCACCTATACAGAGACAAGCCGTGTCATGGCAAAAGAATGAGCCTTGGTCTGTCTATTTGCCAATATAGATTTATCCTTAGATTCATCCTGTGGACACAAGGAGAGATGGACACTTCCAGAGGGGGCTCATGGAGAGCAGGTACCTCCCTGGACTGACAAAATTTGGATGGGGTAGGGCTGTCTGTGTCATGGCTCCTGCCTGCCTGTAAACTGAGATCCCAGGAAGCATCACCTGATAGCTGTTGACCGTGAAATATTCATGGGCAGGACAGAGCTCTGCAGCCGAAAGCAATCTGGTCATGGTGAATTATTGATGGTGTGTTTTCTTGTGAGTACCCAGTGGATCCAAGACATGTTTGATGGCGTTCGACCCTCTGCCAGCCACTAATTACCCCACGGGTCACTTGCTCCAAAGCTGGGGTCATTGCCAAGCACTGGAGTTGAACTTGGTGATGAAAACACCCATGACAGGAGTATGGGAGAGGCAGGACCCCCTGCTTCTGTCAGGCCTGGGCACCTTGCTGGTCAGCCTGTGCTGGTCAATGGTGCAAACATGTTTGAGTGGCACTATTGCTGCTCAGCTTTCCAGAGTGGCTGTGTGGCTATGGAGAGATAGAAACTGGATAGTGCTGTGGGGTGCATCCCAGCACCATTCTGCATGGCCCTAAGAAGCTCAGCAAAGTTCTTGCTGTGATCCCAATCCTCCTAGGTTGCCCTTACAGTCAAAGAAGAGAGGAATCTCCCACAGGATGACCACATAGGGTCTAACTCAGACTTCGACCGTGGTGGAAGAGCAATATGTACAGCTCATAACCTCTGTGTCTAAGTAGAGAAGGAGGGTCTGAAATTGCTAACTCATGTGTGGCACTTGGTCACAGATCTTAGGGATGTCACACATCAGACCAGTGCCTCCCATCAGTGTAACCAGGCAAGTCTTGGGGTCCTTTCCATCCTGAGCAAAGAAAACGGAAAAGATCTCCCAAAGACTATCAGTCCCTGTGAAGATTGCCCCATCCTTTCTGCAACCCCTCTAATGTACTATTAAATTGCTAGGGGGAAAAAATGCATCCTGAGGACCCTGGAAAGCAGGAGAAGGGCTGTGAAAAGCTGTTCAAAGCAAAGGAATGGGTGCTGCTATGAGTCCCAAAGCAGAGCCTCCAGCAGCTTGAGAAGCTGTTAGCTTCTCTAATCTGGGTTGACCTCAAACTGGCCTAGGAGATCTCCAGATATAGCAGGAGCAATGGATGGCGTTGGCTGTGCCAGGATGGTGACAGCTTCTGTGCCATGTGCCAGATGTGCAGATCCTGACACCAGCCATGCCTTTCCTGGGGACAGTGTGAGTGAAGCACAACAGGCTGGGTGCACACAGCTGCAGCAACCACACATCAGCTGTCTTGGAGCACCCCATGGCAAGGGGCTGTGGCTTAGACAAACCACTAGCCCTCCTCAGAAGGGATGTCCCTGCACTCACCAGGTCAATGTTTCCCTTGCTGCTGGTGGGCTGCTTCAGGAAGCCTGACACTTGTTTTGTTTTTTCTCTTTCTCTTTGGTGCCTCACTCAGGATTAAGTTTAACGATGGATACAAGTCAGTAGCAAGGTACCAAAATGTCATGAATGATGGGATCTTGGCTCTTGGGGGGGGGGGGGGGGGTTATCTTTATCCCAGCCCATCCCAGTCACCCCACATCCCCCGAATACGTGACTGTCCAGGCATAAATATACCCAGAATTTGGGATACAGGCTGGTTTAAGCTCCAAATCTTCATTAATTCAAATTAATTCCCAAATCTTAAACCGGGAGAACAGGCTATGTGCTCTAGGCCTGGATGAACCCAATGCTTCATGCATCGCTATCACAGCACTTCTCTGCAAGTGCAGGACAACACACATTGAGTGTTCTGAATCTGCAGCTGAAGCTTGCAAGGGAGAAAGGTCTGTACAGTAGCATACAAGCTTTGTGCTCCAGGAGCTTTATATGGAACCCAGACACACCTGCAAGCCTCCTCCATGTCACATTGCAAAGGAGAATCAGGTCCTCTGGTCCCTGTAAAGCTATATCCCATATAAGATGATGATGATGTTCACCCCATCTCTAGGGCTGGCAAACTCCTAAAGGTTGTATAAAATATGTATTTTATATATATATATATAAAACCAGTATATTATATTGCATAATTATATATAATATAATTATTGATATACCTAATTATGATTATACAGATCAATAAGAACTGATCAGTAAAAGTAAATTATCTGCCATGGGTGAGTTCAGGACAATGATCCCAGCCCCAACCCCTCTCTGCAAGTCTGTTCTGCATTGCTGCTGCTCAGTATCTGGGGGTAGGTGGAGAAGATGCAGAAGGAACCTGCAGAGGAGTGCTGTCCACACACTGCCACGCAGGACCTGGGGGGTTGCAAAGAGCTGTGGGACAATGTCTCCTCAGTACCTGCTTCAGCCTGGCAGGACCCTCCCGGGGGGGGTGGCATCTGTCAGCCCCTTCCCTGTCCTGACCAGCTCCCATGGGCTGTGGGAGGGTGTGTCTATTTGGGTGGGTTTGTTTCTTCTTCATGTTCATCCTCCTGGCTGTGTCTCTTCCAAACAGCGAAGACCCTGAAGACCCCAGGTACTGGGCATGGTATCCCTCCTTTGCTCAGGCCCCTTGGGCATGGTGTGTGCATGTATGTGACATGCGTGTTGGCATGCATGGCGTTTGGACCCAGGGAAGGGTCCTAACTGCTTCCTGCCCTCTTCTTCTTGGGAGCTTTCTTGTATTCACTCCATCCCCTACTCCCCAAAGAGCAGGGCTTCTTTGTATTCAGTCTATTCTCTCCTATGCCCACCAATGACAAATTTCCTTCTAGTCAGGGGCCTTCCAAAGGAGCTTTGAGGATAACATTTTTCTGTCTGCCTAGCTATCCACCCGTTCATCCATCCATCCCTTCATCCCAATGCAGTTATCACCATCCACCATCTATCTGTCCATTAATCTATCTCATTACAATCCTATGCATCCATCCATCTTTCCATACATCCTACTGTGATACTGTCTTTCCATCCATCACTGCAATTCTTACCATCCATTCATCCATCCATCCATCCTACTGTGATACTGTATGTCCATGCATCTATGCATTACACCAGCCAGCCCAGTGCCATATGGTTTATCCAGCCATGCTCTTTTTCTGTCAGTTGTTCTTTCTTACATCTCTCCTTCCTCCTCATTCCAGCACCACCAGTACTGTCACTTATCTCCGCACCCAGTTCCCTGGATGCCAGTGGGTTAGGAAGTCCTGTTGCATCAAGATATTCCTCTGGCACGCTCGTGAATTGGGTTTGGTTGATTGCTTGGTGCATGTTGCTGGTGGGGGTTTTGAGGGGAGAAGGAGGGCAAGGGTCTTTGTCACTGCAGCAGGATGAACCATGTCTGAATGAATTGCTCTTTGTGATTGCAGTGCTAAGGCTAAGGGGAAAGAGAAAAGACACCTCGTGTTACCATTCAGGTACCCCAACTCCCCCGTCACTGCTTGTGCCAGGCTCCAGTCACTGGCCCCTTGCAGCTGTGTTACTGCATCCCCCTGAAACAGCTGCAGGGCAGGACACAAGTTCCTCTGTGCTATTTATCTAGAGTGCTTAACATCAAAAATGAGAATTCTCTGGTGGTGCCTTTTTCAGGCACTGAGAGCTCAAACTGTGGCTGTCTGCAGTCAGAGAGGTACTTTTTGTTGTGAGGGCTGCTGTGGAAGGGTCAAGGGTAAAGGAGGGGAGGGACAAAGTGTATTCTGGTGTTAGCTGCTCCACCAGGCCCTTGGAGTAGGATGTTCAGGTCTCTCACATAATGCAATCACCCCATTCACCCAAGCGCTGATGATATGAGAGCACAGGACCAGCAGCACCATGCGCTGCTGCATATGGAAGCCCGGAAAGCAGAGTTACGCAGGAGGAGGGAGACATTCAGAGCAAAAGGGCAGTCACAATACGTTCTTGCATCCCTCATCCAGGCTACATTTACACCAGTGAAATGAACAGGGAAAGGATTCAGGCTCAGGTACTGCCCTGTCCCCCATAAGTGAGGTTGCTCCCATCCTGACATGGGGGAACCAGGCAGTGTGGCATTCCAAGGCAGTTTGGATAGGTGCTGGTTGGGAGGGGGAGTTTCCCAGCTGGGCTATAGCAGGGAAGGGTCTTGCACTAATGAGGAGCTCAGGGAGATGCAGCTGTGGGTCCTCATCCCTACAGCATTAGGACCCAGCAAAGCAGCATGCTCAGGTGAGATGGTGATGGATGAGCTATGGCTTTGCAGGTTGCTCGGACCACATCTATGAGCTGCAGGAGAAAGGATGGAGTGATTTAAATCCTCTTCCAGCGCTGGGCAGGGCCAGCAGGGCAGCTTTTACAATGCAGATGAACCAGCTGAGCTCCTGGCATTGGTGTTTGTTTGCTCCTATGGCAAGCTCAGCTGGCGAGGGAATAATTTCTGAGAGTTTGCTCTCAGAGCAAGTGTCCGTGCAGGGAGAGAGCAGGACCACTTGCTTCAGAAGGAGCATCTGGCTCTCTTTTCCTTGGCTGTTTTCCAGCCCAAGCTCCAAATTGATCCTGCCCATGCTGGGCTAGACAGGAGAACCCTGCTTTTCCCCAGCCTTCCACCCAGGACTGGGTCCTGCTCGCCATCTTGTGATGGAGCTGGTCTTCAGCTCTCTAAAAACCCATTCTGTAACACATCAAACAATGTGTTTGGGGGTTTGATGTTGTTTTTTTCTGGGTGCTTTTCAGGCAATGCAGTGTACAGGAAGCTGGAGCTTCTTACTCTGAAGCCACCCTCCTATCCCCCATTCCCAGCACAGATATGGCCATGGTGTGAAGTGGAGTAACAGGCTGTTACTCCACTAAAAACCAGCCCTCCTAATCACTTCCTAGAGCTGATTAATTGATTTCTCCTCCCCACTTTGCTGATGCCCAATGAGGGAGATTAGCCAGAGAAGAAAGAGTAGCTGAGTGAAAGAAACAGAGAAATGTGGGAGCCCTGAGAGAAGGAAAACAGGTTGGGAAAGCCAGAGAGCAGACCATGGTCTGCAGAGTGAAGCAGGGAGGTGAGCAGTCAGTGTTTTCTGCACGGTGTCATGGCAGGAGGACGTTGGTAGGACTGGGTGTTTGGGTGTTTGTGGCCAGCCCTGCTGAGGAAGGTTGCCCATGACCGCAGCCTGGGGATGGGCACTTTGAGCATGTGTGAGGAGCAGGGAAGCTGCAAAGGGAAAAGCAGCCTCTTATGGTTTTGTGGTCTGATTGAAGCACTTGAAGTGCACTGAAGGTTTTTTGCCTTTTCTTCCCTTGACGCACGGCCACCGGCTCCAGCAAAGGCAAAGAGAAGATGAAGGAGCACAAGTAGGTTTGCTCTTCCTGCTCATTCTTCTCCTTCTTATTTCCAGCTTTCCTAACTCGTGTTGTGGCTGATCTGGTGCATGGTGTGCTTGCTTTTTCTCTGTAGCTGAGCCTTGTCAACCCTGGAGGAACTTGGGTCTCTTGGATGTGTGGCCTTAGGCTTAGGAGGGAATGCTTATCTACAGCAAAAGCCAAAGTAAAAGGCTTGTAGCAGTCCCTGGCAGCACTGGAAGGGAGCTGTGGGGTCCTTAGAGAAGCCTGGCTCCCATCAGGTTTGGATGCGTCCTGGCTGGGGAGAGAGTTTCCCAGCTTGGGCACGGACAGCATGTTCAGGGCTCAGGGCAGGAGAGGGTCTGGGTGCAGGTCATGAGCAGAGGGCAAATGGGACTTAGCACCAGATTTGCAGCTCCTGTGCCTAGAGGTCAGGCTGCTGCATCATCCACGTGGACAAATTTCTTCAGCTCCTGCCTTCCTGGTCCCCAGCTGCTCGCATTGGTACCAGACCAGGCTGTGTCTGAGCTCTCTCCCACCAGCAGCACCCCCTACTCCTGCGACTTCTGGGTAATCTCCTGCTGCACAGGTGATGATCCTTGCAACCACTACAGGGCACTTCCCAGTCACTTCCCAGTCTTCTGGCTCCTATTGTTGCATTGCAGCTTAAGGGCCAGCTTCTGGTCATATCTTCCTAATGGACCCTCCTAATTAATGGTATAAAGCGAGGAGGGAGAGATGAGATGGGCAGAGGGAGAAATGTGTCCAAGCAGTCAGCAACGAGGGGGCAGACTAAAGAAAAGGTGGGAAGAGATCTCCCTGCACTGAGCCCCCTGGTCCTTGCTGGTTCCCATCCCCAGTTTGGCCATGCAGGGAAGGGGGAAGAGACTGTGTCTGAGGGTTGGTGTTGAGCTTGAGGCTGGTGTGTGTCGCACGACCCCATGGGGCTGGCAATGGGGTCTGCCCCCAGTACAGGTGGAAGAACTGGAAGTCCTTTTAGCACAGGGGCGATGGAGGCAGCACCTGTCTGACAGGCATAATTTCTGCAAAGAAATGAGCCATGGAAACCACCTTCCCTGCTCCCAGCTCCTCAGTCAAGAGCAATGATTAAAATGTCCTTCAAGCCATGAATAATTAACAAGCAACCTGCAACTGTATCTTTAACTAGAAGCTGGCCAGGAAAGAGACTGCTTCCATCTTGCTGCCCATGTCTCAAAATCCACCATTCCCTACATACTCCCCTCCTGGAGAGCCACACGGTGGAACCGTAAAGGATAAAGTCAAGTGTTTCAATTGAAGATAATACATCTGCTCAATCCAATATTAGAATCACAGAATCATATAATGGCTTCGGTTGGAAGGGACCTTAACGCTCATTCAGTTTCAGCCCCCTGCCACAGGCGGGGACACCTTCCACTAGCCCAGGTTGCTCCAAGCCCCATCCAACCTGGCCTTGAACACTGCCAGGGATGGGGCAGACACGGCTTCTCTGGGCACCCTGTGCCAGGGCCTCAGCACCCTCACAGGGAACAACTTCTTCCCGAGATCTCATCTCAATCTCACTTCTGTCATGTTAAAGCCATTCCCCTTGTCCTGTCCCTACAGTCCCTTGTCGGAAGTCCCTCTCCAGGTTTCTTGTTGGCCCCTTTAGGCACTGGAAGCTGCTCTAAGGTCTCCCTGGATCCTTCACTTCTTGAGGCTGAACAAGCCAAGTTTTCTCAGCCTGTCTCCATAGCAGAGATGCTCCAGCCATCAAACACCTTTGTGGCCTCTTCTGGACTCCACCAGCTTCATGTCTTTCTTATGCTGGTGCCCCCAGAGCTGGATGCAGGACTGCAGTGGGAGGTTCTCCCAGACTGGAGTAGAGGGGGAGAGTCCCCTCCCTTGATCTGCTGGTCATGCTGCTCTTGATGTGGCCCAAACATGGTTGGCAACCATACTGCAGCCCGCATTTGTTGTCTTGTATCATGACTTGCAGGATCCCAGTCTTGACCTTGCTGCCACATTGGGTTGCAGTGGTCCAGCAGCTTGCACCATTTTGGAGGGGAGCAGGCAGGCAGCAGCATCCTCCCCGGTGTCTCAGTTCCTTAGGAAAGCAGCCTTATAGCCAGGCTGTGGCAAAGGGGGGCTCTTGGTGCTGCTGCACAACCTGTGTCGGCATCTCAGGTTCACGGCTCCTCATGTAATATTCATGTGTGGACGGTGTCAGCTCTCCACCGGTGCCAGCTTCCCATCCGTGCCGTCGGATGCCTGGCAGGAGCAGCAGAGGGGTTGGCGACCTTTGTTTAATGCTGCAAAAACCCTGCTGTGACCGGAGAGGAGGCTTGGCCGGGGTCTCCATCCCTGCTTCGTCCTGAACCGCACATTGAGCGCAGCTCTGCCCAAGGCACCAGGATGGCCGCTCCACCTTAGACAAGCCTCTGGCTGCTCTCCCGTCGCAGCTGAGCTCTTCCAGCATCTCCTCCTGGGGGAAGCCAAGTCCTGGTCAGCCGGTGGGTGAAGGGATGGGAAACAGGAGGTGTATGGGGTGTGTCGGTGCTCACCTGGCTTGGAAAAGGTGATAGATGGGGCTTGGGAATGGGCTGGGGGACAAGGGTGAGCCACTGGGCATCTGCCTCCAAAGCATCTGGGATGGCTTCTTCCTCATCCGTCACTTACTTCTTTCTTTCTTCTCATCATGTACCAAATACGCTGCCAAAATTCACCAAAATCCACTAATTTGTTCTTTTTTCTTTTCCTTCTTTTTTTTTCCTGGGCAATCTGATCTACTGGAAAGTGTCCCTGCTCATTGCATGGGAGTTGGAGTAGATAACCTTTGAAGGTCCCTTCTAACCCAAACTCTTCTGTGATTCTATGATTTCCTTTTGTTCCTTTTTTCTCCTTTCTTTTTTCCCCCTTCTTATTCCTTTTTCCCCTTTATTTTTGCTTTGATTTTTTTTCCTTTCCTTGGTGACCTCCAGACTCCATGGATTCCTAGATATTTGCTGCCCTTAGGCTCCAGCCCACTGTGATAATACCAGGAAGGAGGCAGCACCAGATGTTGGAGCTGGATCTGAGACAAGCAGCAGAGAGATGTGGCCAGGGTGTGGACATGGAGACAGCACCTGAAATTTTATGCCACTGAGAGACCTTGTACCCTTTGGACTCTGCTTTCTCAACCAGATAGTGCTGAGGCTCACCCTGTGGATGTGTCAGAGGCTATTTCCCATTTCTGGGGCCTTTTCTGCAGCGTTACTACTTTTAGGGACCTAAACCAGGACCAAATGCATCCTCAGGGGCCACGCAAGGATCGTGTTATTTTGGGTCCTGGTAGAGGACCAACACTGCCAGTGTCTTCTCAGCAGAGTCCTACTGGTTCCATCACCATAGAATCATGGAATGGTTTGGATCAGGAGGGACCTTAAAGCTCATCCAGTTGCACCCTATTGCCACAGGCAGGGACGCCTTCCACTAGACCAGGTTGCTCCAAGCCCTGTCCAGCCTGGCCTTGAGTACTGCCAGGAATGGGGCAGCCACAACTTCCACACCATCTTGCTGCTCTTCTGCTTTGTTGTACTTCCCAGGGAACCTCAGAAATTTCCAGGACAAATACAGTGATTCTATCACTAAGCATCCGCAAGCAAAGGGTGCCAGCTCTGGGGCTGGTGGGTGTTTCTTCCTTCATTCCAAATAAATTAATTGGAAAGAAGGGAATGTAATGTAACCAGGCCTGGAGGTGCATTGTCTTATAGAGGAGCTGTATGCCTGCTGGAAGGAAACTCAGTGGTGGAGAGCAGTCTCAGAGCAGCGTTTCACAGCCTGTGCTGTCATTACAGCATTTACTCATATAAAAAAAAGAGTTTGCAAGTAGCTTAAAAGCATTACTTCCCTTGTAGCACCTTGAGGCAGATGTTCCCTGGCAGGATTACAGATACGGAAAAGTAGCTCTCATCTTTCCTCCTCTATCCATTGAGCAACTGCCCTTTCACTGAGGATCCCATGGATTAATCACAGCTACGAGAGACTGCCTTGTGGCTTAAGCATTGCATTAATCCCAATTAAACCTCAGCTATAAGTAGTTCCTGTATCTTCTGCACTGACTGAATTCCTCCTTCTTTGGTGAATACATTATTCTCCTATTCTCCTCAGATTTCTTCTCATTTGCTCTGGCTCTGTCAGCAGCCTGCAATCTTCCAGTTGTGATCTAAGAGCGCATGCATCAGGCTGGCTGCGATGCCAGGATTTTTTTGCTTTGCAGGAGATAAACAAAATGGTACAGCTTCACCCTTTGGACCCAGTCAGCCGTGATCAAAGCGGATACTGAGGGTCCCTCAGTTTCAATGCTGATGCTGAGATCACGGGCAGCACATACTAGTTCTGCTGCAACCCAGGATGGTGCCGAGTCCTGGCAGCAGCTTGAAGGTGAGGTCCAGGATGGAGGAAAGGTTCCCTCCTGCTTCCAAGATGGCCCAAGAACATCTCCATCAAACCTGCAAAGTTTCTGCAAAGGCAGTGGGAATTTTCCAATTGAAGAAATTCCCCTTATCAGCTTTGTCACCTTCTGCTTTTGTGTTAGTCACAGGCCGCTGCCTTCAAGCTTCTCACCAGTTGTTTGTTCTTTACTATTGCTATTTGCTCTTTACTATTTGAACAAGGTTATTGCATGGTTGGACTTGTTCTTCTCACAAGTTTCAGTTTTACTGATGCTATGGAGATTTTCTTCCTACTGAGGTTTTCAGCTGAATCTTCAGGCTAAAAGTCCTCATTACCTCAAGACTCCGTAACTCTCACCAGGGAGAATGTCCTCATCTCAGAACCTTCCACCTCTTTGCAACAGCAGCATGGACATATCCTCAGATAATACGGAACAGTCTCCTGAAAATACCTGCAAGGCTCTTACTGTCTGTAACAATCTCTGCCCTTTTGCTAGATCTACGTTTGAGATCAAGCCAGATTACAGTGCAGAAATCCTGTTATTTGCTGAATCCTCTATTTGTGTGTATTTGCTGTATGTGTATGGAACAAATGGCAAGTAACATTGGAGTCCAGACTGTCAATGCACTTGTGGTTGCATAGGTTGATTTCTGAGCTGGAGTAGCGGTCCAAGCCCCACCAAAACATGTGGAGCTGCAAGTTGTTCAACATCTTAAACTTACCTTGTAATTATGGGTACTTTTAGACAGCAAATGGCCAGTAATTTGCACACTATGATTTTATCAGCCAATCCAGTCCAAACTGCCCTGACTGAATTTGACCTTGAGTCAGAATGGGAGCTAAGACTGACCAGGCGCTGGTGTTTAACATGCTGGAAAGGGAAAAATCATGTTGCTGCAATGGGCTGCTGGAAACGCCTAGGCTCTGCACAGGTTTGCTGCTGATCTAGATAAAGACGTTATGGATTTCTCACAGCAAGATGGTTGAGTGGTTTAATTTTTAGCAAATGGTTTTAGATAATTGCCCAGGGAAGCAAATTGCAAGTCAGGAGAGATGAGAAGTCTGTGCAAGGCAGGGGCCAGCAGCAGAGACGGGAGGCATGGGTTGCAGGGAAGAGTTTGTTGACTGCTAACACTGTGCTCTTGCCTAGTGTTTTATCCCAACTTGAGGCATTCCCTGAGAAAAACGAGAGACCCAAGAAAGACTCAAGGCAGTGCATTTAATTGCAAACTTGACTCTGCCCTGGGGCATGTTTGCAGCAGCCCTTGCTTAGTCTTTCAAGCTACTATTTCCTCACTTGCTTTTGAGCTGTGAAAGGCTCCTCCTGTTCCTACTCCTGAGTCCTAATAAACACCAAGAAAAAAATGCAGTAATTGATGGGTGTCTTTTTCCCTCTCTTCTTCCAGAGCTGGGAAAGGAGTTTTTTCAGCCATGAAACTTGGCAAGACACGTCCATCAAAGGATGACCATCGGAAACAAGGTATGTTGATCCTGAGAGGAGGTTGTTCCCAGGAGATCATTGTTCCCTACTCTAGCGCTGCTTTTTGGTTGTTCTCCACATCCCAGAAAGGCACCTGAGAGACCATAGAATCACAGAAGGGCTGGGATTGGAAGGGACCTTAAAGCTCAATCAGTTCCAGCCCCCTGCCACCAGCAGGGACACCTTCCACTAGAGCAGGTTGCTCAAAGCCTCATCCAACCTGGCCTTGAACACTGCCAGGGATGGGACATCTGTCAGCAAATCTGGGTTACCTGTGCCAGTGCCTCATTACCCTCCTAATAATTGATTTCTTCCTTATATCTAACCTGAATCCGCCTTCTTATAGTTTAAAACCATTATCCCTTGTCCTATCACCACAGGCCCTGCTAAAAAGTCTGTCCCCAAAGCGGATGACATCAGGCACAGCCAGTTGGTAACTCAGGGATTAGACAGGGAGCAGTTGGTGCTCAGAAGGACAGATGGAAAGATGGTCTTCGTGAGAAAACAGCGAGCAGGAACTGATGGAAAGGGTTTCCTGCTGAAGGCTTGGCCAGTTATCACCCACCTTGTGATTTTACACCCACAGCAACCCTGGGACTCATACAGGCAGCTTCTGGCTTTATTTAAGGGATGATTTGCAGGCGCAGGGATGCAAAGCAGGATTTTGCCCTTGCTCCTTGCTGGATACAGTGCAGCAGTGCCATGGGAAGGACTCAGTCGCTTGTGCCCAGGGCTCAACACAGCATTGGTGCTGAAACCGGATGCCTTTCTGGAACAGCACAAGGGGATCAGCAATTGGAAATTCATTGTTGTTTCCATTCAGACCAAAGGATTGGGTTTCAATGGCAAAGAAACAGGGGAATGGTGTTTGTAGAAGGACAAAGTGTTGCTTTAGATAGTGTTTCTGGCAGAATCTCCACTGTTTTTCAGCCTGGTTTGAGGACAGGAAAAGGAGAATTTGATCTGGGACACCAGTGCAGGTGGAGACATGGAAACTTGGGCGGCCTCCGTCTCCCTCCAGCACCTGGGTATTCATCTCATGGTTAAAGCTCCATGCAAGACCATGGGGAAAACAGCTGGAATGCAAAGGCAGGGAGGGACAGGTAGTAAAATGCCTGCACAGATCAGGACTTACCTGGGATCAGGGAATAGTTGCAGCACAGCTGCTGTACTGCATGGTGTGGTCAGTGCTGCACAACTATGGGGCTCCTTCTTCCACCTTCCCTAGGTACCTCTGGCGTTTACTCACCTTACCAGGGCTTTGCTCTCTTCACACTACCCTCTTCTCTGAGCCTTGAAACTGTATTGGTTGTGATTGATCTGGCCAGCTAGTGGTGAGGTGGGGTGAATGTTTTACAACCACTACTTATTGGCCAAGCCAGCATCCTTCTTCTGCCATGGGCTGCTTTCCTCCCATACAAAGCCTGTTCTGCTCAGGTCAGACTCACTGGATCACTGAAAACCAAGCTGGGAGGATGCTACTACATCTGCCCTCACGCACCTGGTAGGATTGAACCTGCTGGTGGGGCTCTGACTCAATCTCAAGAACTCTCAGTTGAGTTGAGGACACCCTTTCCTCACCCAACCTGCAGCACTGTGTCTCCCCAACCTGACAGAAAGCTTTTCCTAGCACCCAGACTTGTTGTCCCTCTTTTCCACTGAAGCCCATGTTGCTGCAGAACACCAGGCCAGACAATGCTGAAAAAAATGATTTCTGGTCTCATGGAGCAAGCTATGAATTTGTATTGGTTAGGAAAGAGACAGCAGCAGCATCTGTGCTGTAGGAGTGGATTTGGTGATACCCTGCTGTGGTGCCAAAGCAAACCAGTGACCCAGCAGCTATACTGATGCTTCTGGCCCCAGAGGCAAGAAGAATCATTGCTGCTTTGTGATCATTTCTTGATCAGAGCAAGGTAGGACAGGCAGGCACAACGTGCACTTGAACTGCACACAAGAAAGTAGTGTCTCATCAGCTTCTTCCAACAGAGATGAAGACCAGTGGCTAAAGCAGCTGTGCCTCAAAGGTAGTGGGACCTGGCATCTTGACTCTCCCTCTGGCAATTTTTCATCTTGGGAAATGACCCCTTTCTCCTGTTTTTCAGATCTCTCTTCCCCAAAGCCAAACAGTTGGCTGCCTTTGCAGCCAACCACTCTTCTGGTATGTAGAACTGCAACATTTGCCCAAATGCTCTTTCACCCCTTGAAGTCTGAGGTGTTTGTCAGTTTACATTTTCTTTCTGCCTCCACAAACCCATATAGAGGCACAGTGCCCATGGAATAATGTGTCACATGAGGCAAACCTCGGTTTTGATCTCTTTTTAGAGCAGATTGTCTGTGACCTGACTCGGTGACCATTGTTCTTTCTATTATCAGTTGAGGTTGATAGGATGTATTGGTTACCCTTCTCTTCGCCTTTAATTATTCACTGAGTGGAAACAGTAAGAGACATTCTTTTGTCTCCTTTACGCAGATGAACCTGCTGTTCTGGAAGCAGAAGACCTGGACCGAAAAGCCCTGCTACAGGGACTGGAGCCAGACACCATCTCCTTGGCTTCTGTTACAGCTGTCACCACCAATGTCTCAAATAAGAGGTGAGGTCCGGATGTGAGTTTGTGCAAGCGAGGAGGTGAGGATACAACCACGTGTCCCCTGAGTTGGGTATGTTGGAAATCACATTGGCCATTGGGAAATACCTGACCTGTCACAAAGGGGACCGATGTTCAGTGGTGTTTCACAGCCCTCAAGATTCATGTTCCTCAGGTTCAAGGAGGGCAGGAGATTCAGTGAGGTGACCCTGCAAATGCTGCATCACAACTTGCAGCAAGTCCATCTGTGGTTTCACTGAGGGTTTCTTCTGCCCCTCCAAAGGTCCAAGCCTGATATCAAAATGGAGCCGAGTGCTGGGAGGCCAATGGATTACCAGGTAGGTGACAATGTTGTGCCCCCAACCTTGGCTTACAGGGGTCACAACACAGGAGGTGATGGGGGGTGTTTTGCATGGAAGAAGTTTGTGCTGGGTTTCAACACTGAGCTCCCAAAGCACAAGAACTGGCAATGGTCAAGGTTGTTCAGCCTGGAGAAGAGAAGGCTCTGGGGAGACCTTAGAGCAGCTTCCAGTGCCTAAAGGGGCTGACAAGAAAGCTGGAGAGGAGCTTTTGACAAGGGCCTGTAGGGACAGGACAAGGGGAATGGCTTTAAACTGACAGAGGGGAGATTGAGATGAGATCTTAGGAAGA
>JANRGW010027891.1:0-17227 GCA_024733675.1 Psilopsiagon aymara | reverse complement strand
CCGGAGGTGTCGTGTAAACCACAGGCAACGCTCGCTCCGTTTCTGTCCTGGCCGCAATCTCGACACCAAACTGAAAAGAGCCCTCGGCGGCCGCCCGACCAGCGAGCCGGCGCCAGTCCACATGCGGTGCCCGCAGGTCCGAGGGTCGCGAGCGGCTCTCCGATGCAGGTCCACCCATAGCAGACACAGCTGGTTCCCCAGGGGCGATGGAGGTAGAAGGAGTAGAAGGCAGACTCGCTGACGAACGTTTCGGGAACTTGGCCGGCGTAGCTGGGGGATGCCCTCCGCAGCAGAAGACTCTGGAAATTCAGGCGGCGCCGACGGCTCTGTTCGAGCAGCCTTGGCCGCAGCTGCTCCTGGCTGCCGCACCGGAATCGGCATTCCAGAGGAAGGCGGCACCCAGTCGTTGCCCAGCTTCTTAGCTGCCTTCCCGGCTACCTTCCTTTCGGCATGATACCCCTGCAAACTGTCCATTATTTCTTCCCACAGAACATGCATTTGTTTTTTCAGTTTTATCATTCTTAATCACGTCTGCCCAGAAATTATCTCCTAACTGCCTCTATTTGGCAATGCCGAAGCACCCTGCAGATTCTTGAAACACCACAATTAAATGTCCTATGGCTATCAAGGTCTCTACCTCCTTGGACCCTACAGTCTTTATTCCCCATTTCTCACAAAACATAATGAATAAACTTATGGCTACCTCTTTTTCCATCTTAGCCACATCATGCAGGTAGCTCGCGATGATTCAGCGCATCGGGCATCCCCTGATGCAGTCACTTGTTGCCCTACGGCTGTGGCACGCCGTAGCCCATTGGCACCACTCCTCTGTCTCTACCGCTTCTTCTTTCAGCCTCTCTGTCCCTTTTCGGGCACCATTTGCGGTAGGCGAGGACCCTCCAGTGGTGGAAGAATGACGACAATCAATATGATCACACATCAAACTCATTTATTGCATCTGGGGGCTTCACTTATATATTCTTAGTGTTCATGATGCACACTGGTCAAGATATGATTGGTCACATTCAAACGATTTCCAAAATACGATTGGCTAAGCATAATGTTACATTTGCCAAAACCCTCCCTCTTGTGGTTTGCACCTCTGCTTTTTGCTTCCTAATAGGGATTCTTCAGTACTTTCCCCACTGCTCAAGGTCGAGCCGCCCTTGTCGGTGATGGGCTCCTTGCGGTCATGATGCCGTGGTCTCCAGCCATTGCCACTGTCCATGGCCCTGCTCAAACATCCATTCCCCAACAAGGAAACAGAAGCAAAAATGGATACTGATTCATGTTTATAGGGAGAGATACAGAACTGTTCCCTAAAGATCTGAGCCTAAGCTTCTGACATCCATGATACCATGGCTTTAGCTGAATGGCTAGTTCCACTATTAGTGTAGTGATATACTAGCTCTTCAAGCTCATCGCCAAGCAGCAGCTGTGCAAACTCTTATTTTGTGATAAATAACCACTTGCTTAGTAATAATCTGTTTGAAACATGGTTTATGGGACCATCACATTACTCTCTCTTCCCTCCCCAAAACTAATAACTAAAAATTACTCTCATATTTTATACGTTATTTTAATTTTGTTAAGGGCTGTTCTTTGTTAAATGGTAGTAAGCTCTACTAAGACAAATATCTTTTTACTATAGATAATATCTTCAGAAAGAGTAAGAGATCACTGTGATAAAAATTGAAGAATTACCTTCTCCTGATTTTTATAAGCAATTTCTTTGCTGCTTTTTCTCATTTCCTGTAGCTGTCCTCTACTTGGAAACAAGCAGATGTTAACTAATGAGGCTTCTTCTGGGAAAGTTGGAAAGGAGCAGTTATTTGAAAACAGAACAGTGAAATATGTGACCAGGTTAGTGTGAGGTGCTATATAACTTCTGCTCCTAATTTGCAAGATTTTTCTTCTCCTAAGGCTGAAAAAAAAGTTTAAGGTATATGGCTGCTTTATAGACCTTTGTTAGAGGGGCTGCAGTTTAGGCAAGAATGAAAACTGATGATACAATAAAAAGAGTAATAAAAATCATCTCATTTTGCATGCAGGTGTTAAGAGAAGTCTATATTCAAAGCACTGCCTGTATGTTGCCCACTTAAGAAGTTCAGAGGGCAATACTGGGAGCTGAGAAGACCTAGTTCAAATCTCTGACTCCCTAGACAAGAATTCTGCAGCAGATTATTGCATAACACCAGAGTTTAAGGAAAACAAATACAACCAAAGATAGGAGGTGATGTCTGACCTTCACAGAAGTGGGAAAATGAGGTCAATGGGATTTTTAAACTTGAATTCTCTAGTCTTCGTAAAAAATAATCTAGTTTTTTTTTTCTACCACAAAACGTCTATTTCCATTGGAGGAAAGAAAACTTTCCGGCTCTTGTAGAAACTAGAATATTTTTTTAAACAGACCATTAGAGTACTGCAGGAAATAAATTTCTTGGGAGGAGGATAGAGTAATGGTAGAAGATGAAGTATCTGGGGTATGTCTTCAGAGGAACTCCTGTACATATGAATGTCTTACTACTGACAAAAAATATTTCTGTGTAATTTCTTCATTCATAGTGATGGAATATCATTTTCTGCAGCTGTCTGGGACATCTGGAAATAGGTGAGTCTCGACCATCTGCAAACTGTGACAGAATTCAGAATTCATCATTTTTCTCTTTGTATGTGGTCCTTTGATAAGAAAATCAATCAGATCAGAAGAGGTCTGTCACCATGTGATGCTCTCAACATCATAACAATTTTCATTTGATTGTAGAGCACAGAAAGAAAAAGTCACTGCCTTGTCATGAACTGATATTGGAGCTAGCTACAGAACCTTTTCTTCCAAGCTTCTGTGCATCTACCATTAGAGAACAGTGTTTTGGACATGTAACATCATTTTTGTGAAGATCTTCAGTGTCATTTTTCAGTACTAAAAATTCCTCAGGGTGTGCACTGGATCAAACTTAGAGCTCTCATAAAAGAATTCCTAGTAAGCAAAAAAAACCCCAACAAAAACCATGAGGAAATGTTCACAATGCTAGAGCTGTACAATTCTACAGGTTTTGCTTCCTCCACAAATTTGTTTTAAACCTATTGCAGGGGCTTTTTTAATGACAGAAACCACACCAGCATTGGGCTAGATTTGCATCATTTAGACCGTATCATCATGGTCCTTCAAAAACCCTGTTCTCCTGAGCACAGAGTTCCTAGCCTTATATTTTGCCCATTTCATAGCTCTTCTCCTTCTCTGAGGGACTTTTTATGCTGCAGATAGCTTCACTTGCAAGAAATCTGCCTGAAACAAGTCCACAGTCCCACAATCTTGATTTCTTGCCCTATATACCTCATTACAACTATCTGTTCCTCAATAATGGATGCAAAAGTGCCTCTGATGAACAAAAATTATAAAGTGGATGGCTGTGTTGCAGCCTGCAAAGTACCAGCTAAGTGAACAAAGTTTATTCACTTAGCCTGAAATGAGTGAAACATGCATTCCTTAAGAGCATAAGAGTGACTTCAGAGATTGTTTTATTGAAAAAGATGCAGGATGTCATTGGTTGGATTTAAAATTCATTGTGGGTTTGGTTTTGTTTTGTTTTGTTTTGTTTTGTTTTGTTTTGCTTGGGTTGCTTTTCTTTTTTTCCTCTTTTTTTCTTAACTGTCTTTTCAGTGAACATTTCCTGGGGTCTGATTCTTTTCTTCTCATACCACCTATAGGCACACAAGACCAGAATCTCTGTTTACTCAATGCAGTATATTTGATGATTTCTGGTTTATGCTATTGGAATGTTACACTAGGGTTTGAGATCCTCCAGGCTAAATGGTGACCTCGTGGATTTTTGCAGCCTAGCTATTGATACCCGCCTCCAGTGAGACTGCCCTACTATAATCAAGGCTGCTCTTTGTACTGCAAAGTTTCCACTGCTAGTGTTAATCTGTGACCAAGTAAAACCTTATATTGTCTCTAGACACAGAAGGGCAATTTAGTTCTTGAAATGGGCATTCCCAGAGGAACAAAGAAAAGAAAAATGAAAAAAAGAAAAAAGGAAAGCTGAGCAAATGTGATGCTGAAAAACTGAAGTCACTGACAGGGAACTTCAAGATGCTGGGCTTACAGTTCACATTCCAGCCCAGAACACTGCCTTAAGAGAACAGTCAATAACCAAGCTGTCTTGTGGGAATGAGCAAAAATATTTTTCTTTCTGCTTTTGATTTTCTGTTACTAGCCTAGTGTTCTTTTTCAATGGTTCTTTTCCTATTGTCAATTCAGTTTCTTAATCAAATGATAAAAAAAACCACAAACCACCCCAAAATGTGAAAGGAATAAAGAGAAACATTGAATTCAGAAGGTTTCTACATAACTTATATGACATTTAATTGCTGATATCCTATATATATTATGGTCCTTTGAAAGAGCTATCTTGCAATGGCCTTCATGTGGGAGTAGAGTTAGGAAGAATGCAGCCTGTATTATCAATGAAGATGGGGAGGAAGTAGTTTTGCGCCCTCCTTGCTCCTGTGAGAGTGTTTGGGTCATAGAGTATTCCTGAGCTGTGCCAGATAAAGTTATATCTCTGCAGTCCTGTAACCAATTTAGAGGCAATTGCTGTGATTTGACCCTATCTTTTCCTCTGCATATCAAAGCAGCATGAGGATGATTGAAAATGTACTAACCAAGCAGCACTTGCATCCATTAAAAATCATCATAAGCATCTGGTACTGTGCATCAGCACTCAGATCAAAGGTTTATTAATGTGAAATTCCTGCATGCTCCCTCTACTGATCTGATCAGGGGGTCTCAAAAAGAACAAGGCTGCAGAGTTTGTAAATGTCTGGCTGAAATTCCAAACATAATAATATAAAAAAGTCAGGATTTAAAAAAATCCAACCCCCAAAAAACAGCAGTGTTGAGTCCTCTGATTGTGGATTTGGCTGTATCCAATGCTGTTCAGAAAATGCTGTGCCTGCTGTTTTTATAATAGGATGACCTTTTCCATTGCAAAGATACAGCCATCACAGCCATTAGTTAAGAGTAATGAATAGCCTCCATTTCAAACAACAGTAACAAAGAAGGAAACTGAAATCTTCTATATCCCTTTCACTTTACTAAAGTGTGAACTGTCAAATCTCACTGAAAACACATTTCAATGAGAGAAATAGCAGGAATGTCCCACAGAATAATTCCTTCAGCAAAATTTTCAATTTGCAGGCTTTTTTTCTCTTTCATTGAGCATGTGCTTAGCACATCTGAGCAGAAGTTATTGTTTGTGAGCAGAAGTTATTGTTTGTACTATTATTGTGCCTAGGAGGCATGATCCAGGTGAAGCACTCACCGAGTCACCTAATGCGAAGACATACGCTTCTCTTGACAGATCTTGTACTGCCATCCCTGATTAAAGTAATGACTTTTTTTTTTCTGTCAGATTTTGCCACTCTTGAAGGCTCTGAACCCTCAAGAGGCGTGGCGAAAAATCTGATCAAAAGTGATAATTGCTAGAGGTGCTGTAAAGCACAGCTCTGCTTTTGTTTTCTGGTAAAAATGCAGGACAGAAGACTTTCTGTAGCCCCAATATTAGAGGTTGAGATCATATTTTACCTTCAGCTTATAGAAGTAAGGTAACACATTGAGTTTGAGTTAAGTCTTGTTGCCTAGAAATTGCTTTGGATTTACCTGCTTACAGAGAAAGATTTTCCTTAATACCCAAATACTGTATAAAACAGGATAGAAAAGTCTTTCTCCCTTTTGAATTCTGTACTGAAAAATCTACATTATATGAGCTGACAGTTTATTGGCCCTGTGTTTTTCTCCAAAACCAATCTCCTAATGAGATCATTCTTTAATTGAAAAATTAACCACCAGAGTAAGTCTGTTTATGCAAGTATATCCTTTAACTTTACAGAGAAAATAAGAGCTGAGATTGAAAAATATATTTTCCAGGATTTAAAAGTGATGCAAGGGCATATGATATGCTCATACCGTAGTTAGGTAACTTTTACTGCTTTAGGAAACTCACCACTTGTATCAGCCTCTTTAGTTATCTCTGCTCCAAATGTTGGATTGTTCCCAAAGGAGTACAACTGATCGTGCAGGGACACCTATGCTTGTCCTTCAAACCTGAAAATATCATGTTAGCTTTGGAAAGCTCCCCAGAGCATGGTCTATCTAGTTTGATTTCCTTGATTTGAACAATTTGTTCCTGCTAATAACTTTGAGACATCAAATTGAGTACTATCAGTTGACCAGTTAGAATAGATCCGTATCCTTAATGATGCAAATAGACATCTGTTAAAAATTTCAGAAGCACCAAACCAAATGACAGAATAGGTTGCCAAAGGTGTCAGTGGAAAGTCTGAACCTTGGTGTGTATTGTTGAGTGTTTATGTATATATATATATCTTCTGCCCAAATCTTTTTATATATTTTAGCAATAAATCGCTTATAACCAGAATATGAATCACATTACTTATGAAACAATTAAATATATAGTTTTCTTTTGAAAATAAGTCTTAAACTCTTATAACTTAATATAAAATATATTTTTTTATATATATAGTATGTATTGTTGACATTATTACCCAAATAGGCAGCTGTACTACAAAATGTATATACTATATGTATATGAAGATATGAAAAGATTTGTGAGGCCCGGAGGAAGTTACTCAGTTTTTACCAGCTCAGTTATATAAGTTCCTTCATTTTGTACTGCCTGTTCACTCCATCAGCTTTTTATCACATTCACCCAACAAAAAAACTGAAGTTATGAGCTAGCATAAATGATATCAGAAGTCACTACTCTAGCCTAGTGTTTTTTTAATTTGCCTATAAATTAAGCTGTGAGATGGATTTTTAAAATATTGATTAAACTCTCTAAAGATTGTTTCCAAAAGGAGACAACTGTGCCAAGTTTTCTTCTAAAAAGAACTTTTATAAGTAGGTCATAAACCCCTGAAATTAAGTCAGAAATGCTGACAGACCCCAAACTTTTAGAAGCTCTGTAAGCTCCAGTCTAATCATGTTCTCCCAGAGGGGGAAAATCTTTTTCTTGAGACTAAATTGTAGACTGTAAAATTGTTGTTTTGTCACGTAGAGCTCTGAGTCTACAGTAAAGAAAAGTACAGCAAAGAAGAAATGTGTTGTTACTATAGCAACTAAAATTCAAAAATATATCTGAAAATGACTATTTTTTCTAAATTTCTCCTATGAAACATTTTCTAGTCTTGTCTAATTGTGTTGTACAATATAGCTTTAATTTATTAACGTGAATCAGAAGAATTCTGAAGCTATAAAGAAATTACTTGTGTTCACTTTGTCCCCAGTAGACCTTACATATGCTAGGGTATGAAAAAAAAAATACATAGAATTTAACATCTAAAATTTTTGTGCTAGAAGATGTATGGGTATGTGAACAAATTTGCTTATTTTATATGATTCTCTTTTAAGAAAGGACTGGTTATTTGTCGTGTTGGGGGTTTTTTTTGTGGTTTTGGTGCTTTGGTTTGGGGGAGGGTTGGCTTTTTTTTTTTTTTTTCCAAGATTACCTTTGTATTAGAGGTAGTTATGTTTAGCAGTAGGATTTGACAGAAAGCATTTGTGGTTTTTGAGAATTTTTCATGTGCCAGGTATGGACTTTACTTTCTAAATGTTTGAATTTCATAAGGAAAAAAAGACACAAAATTGATTATTGTTAAACATTATTTCTGCACATTGTGTAACATGGAGTCTATATTGGCAGGAAATGAAATTATTTAAACTTCTGTATGTATTTGTTTTATGTAAAATAAAGCCAGAGTATATTATGCAGTTGAAGTAGAGAAGAGTAGCCAGAAAGTAACAGGAGAGATCCACAAAAGGTCACTGGGGCCATTATTCTATTTCCAACTCTAAAGCAGAAATAACAGTTTGATATACTGATTAGTGCTTTAGTACAGCTGCAATACCATGGGATTTTATTTTATGCTATAATGGAAAAAGCACACCTGGGAAAAAAACTCAAAACAAACAAAAAACAAAACCCAAAAGCTTTCTGACCTACTGTGATCTTCTTGAAGCCATATTAACAAGATAAAACTTAGTCTTTTATGTTCAAACCTTATGGAATTTCAAGCTTGTTTGCATGTGTACATATATTGTTCTGTTTTCCTTTACTGGTTTTCAGTTTACTGACTTCTTTATAATAAAAATATTTCCTATTATAATTAAATATTCTGTGTTTGCTCACGTATTGGGAAGATAGATTATATGTGTAGTTGATGAACATCTCTTTCATGTGGTACTTATAAGAAAAAAAAAAAAGAAAATTGAGGTTCCATGGTCCCAGATTGTGTCAACAACAAAACGTGGGGTAGCAGAGGCACCTGTTTTGAAAGAGTGAGAATGCAATTAATTTTGCAATGGTATCATAAACAGCTTCAGATTAGTTCAGCCAAACAATCAGCAGAAAACTTGAAAATCTATCCAATATTTTCAACGCAACCAAGTGTGTGTGTCTGTCTTGGTTTAAAAAAGTTTTGTGAACAGGTCTTGTTTGTAAACAGGCTTTAGTCAGAATGATTTTGTCTCCCCTGTAGGCTCAGTTATCCCTAACAAAAAATCTGGGTTTGGTGGACCTAATAATAAAAACAACAGAAACCCCACATTTCCTTCCATGGCTGTTGAGACATTTAGCTCTTGACTTCCATACTGTTTTCCATTCTCCACCCCTGTATACAACAGATACTTGAAAGAAGCCTTTATTATTTAAATCATACTATATTGCAAGTAACATTTTTTAAACTCTATTTTCTTCTCACCTTAAACCAATTTTGAGTATTAGATATTAAATATTTACTGAAATTTCTCCTTTAAAAAAACCCCAACACAACTTAGAGAAACAACTGAATACACCCAAACACATAGACCAAACAAGCGCACCTAGTTCCCCCTCCCCCCCCTCCCTGAATAAAAAGTTCCCCAGTTTAATTTCCTTCTGTAGAGATACATAATATCCCAAGGTCAGGTTGTAGCAATGTGTGTCTCTGTTCCTAAACCTGTGCAAATAAACCTCAGCGCTAATCCTGAAACAACCCCTGCTCCATTAGTTACAGTGACTACAGATTCCTCATGCTTGTTCTGGAATATTCAAGACAGCAAACAAGGCAAACTACTAAAGTTCATGAGAAGAACTAACTTGATGTGCAATTCGGCACCAGATAATTAAAACTTGTGATTTCTCAGTTTGCCTATCATCTCCTTAATCCTATTTATTCATATATTTAAGAATCGAATTCGCCTTCAACTCTCTTCTATTCATATTATCAACTTTATTTACTTACTTCTCTCCCTTCAGTCATATTACATCTACCTAAAAATCCCTGACTATAAAAATATGATTAGCATGGTATTAGATAAGATAGATGCCTGGACCATCAAGGAAAAAAAATCATATATATAGTAAACCAAGCATATTCCTATCGCTATTTTGAGGTTACACGTACGTAAGTTTTAAAGATAATCCTCAGTATTAGCTGTGTGTTGGAAGCCTTATAAAGAGCTGTGGGCAAATCTTCTCTTAGAAAGACAAATGCTAAAATACAGGAACTACACAAACGCTAAGGAACACTATTCCTTAGTTTTTGTGTCATTAATAAACAAGGAATTTTTATAAATAAAAATAAAATCCTTGAAGATTTAAAGCATGTAGTCATTCAAATTTAAAACTAGCTGAGAGAAATAAGCGCATATATTCTAAATTATAATTTATTTCTTTAGAATATTTTTAAAAGATATGTTGCTTATATAGAGCATCTTATATACATGTCACAATTTCAACAACTTATATATGAATTTATTCATTTCAGAAATAATAGTACAACGTAACAGTTGTATTGTAAATGTTAGCTGAATACTTTCTGAAAGCTGGATGTAGCAAGCTTGCCATCTACCGATCAAAAGAAAAGCTTTTTTTTGGCAAAGTATTTTTCTATACCTTATTTAGTTTGACACTCTCTTTATATGACGAATCAGTACTTGTGTATTTAAATAAATGCTTCCAGAGCTCCTTCATGTCAATATAAAGCCTCAAAAAAATTGTGTTAGAGGGTCAAAGATAAGTTCTTGAGGTACTTATACCAACTGAGGACTGACAGACCTAATTTTGTTCAGTATTTATGGAACTCGTTTGGCCTCTCTTGTAACAGTATAGTCCTAGTTCACAGGCGTTCTGATGCAGCTAAAGCATTATTTTATTAATAATATGGCAAAATCAAATAAATATTCTCACTTTTCCCGACTCTTTACATTTCACAAAGAGAACTTCACTGGTCCCCTACCATCTGCCAGTTTTGCTCTAAGTCAAACGTCAGGAAATTGCAGAAAATCTGGTATGTATGGTATATTTAGTGCTGTACACCCTCATGTTCCATTCAGATGGTTTTAGACGCGGAAGCTGAAATCCACAGTTATGTCATATGTACAATGAAGAAAAGTATTTACCCTCTTTTAGGAGAGTCCTTATAGGTTAGGGCCTTATATATATTATCAGTACTATTGCTATGTAATTTTTCACTCTACCACTATTCAATCTAATAATGTAATTTAATTCAATGTAGAATTACAGCAACATGTATTACAAAGCATGAAAATGAATGACCTGCGACTAAGAGCAAAACAGTGATGTGGACCCGTATGTAGCATATAATGCCTTCAGAATGTGTGAGGGCATAAACCTACTGAAATTGATAGATCAGAGAAAGATTGAGAGGACAGTATATGCTCTTTCCAAGCATACAAGAAAGCTTGTCTTTACACCTATACTATCTAGACTCAGTGGCAGGTTATTTTTCCACACAGTTGCCATGTAAATCACATGAATGGACTTTTTTTAATATCATCCTCATGCCTCTGCTGGATAGTAGTCTCCTGGAAGTTCAGTGTTTCAAGATGTATTCTTATTTAACTTGTACCAGTATAAATCAGGAATGGCTTCACTTCAGTTAGGGGATATAAAATTACCTGTTCACTCCAAATTGAATGAATGTGTTTTGCTGCAGAACCTCCCCTAAAAAGGACTAGGATTTTTAAATTGCATGGGTATATAACCTAAGGACAAAATGTCCCAGAGCCAGTATGATTTGTAGAGACTAAGACATTTCAAGAGATTTTCCTGCAGAAATGAATGAGCTTTGTGAAATAAATTTCTTAGCTGGCATTCAAAATCTCTACCAAAACTACTGTACATGGGTTTGTACATCAAGCAAGTTAAAATCTGTCCCTGGGAAGGGGTAGGAGGAAATCCGCAGGATCCTGGATAGTTTCCTTCTTTGTTCTTTAAGGCTACATCACTGTGACCTGGAAGTACTCTGCATTTCTGGGACTAGATAGGTAAATCTCTATTCTGGGAAGACTTTGAGTGTGTTGAGTCATATCCTGCATAGAAGCAGCAAAACATCACAGTGTGAAAGCTATCCCAGAAAGCTTTAAACTTGAGCTCTGTACAAACACCATGGCTCATCTGCTTCATCCACATTCCAGCAAATGCCAGGAAAAAGGTGTGCATGGCATAGCTCCTTAAGCTCTGTGTTGCTTTCCCCAGGGTCTACTAGGCCTCAGTGTGCTGCTGTCACCCCTGGTAAAGCCTGGATCCTAAAAGGCTGTCTCCAAGGCATCTTCAAAGGACCCACAGGACAGGTGGGTTGCAAGTGAAGTTGATAAGTTGTGATGAGATAGAGGCACTGTTATGTGCACTATCACCTATTTCATGCCTCACTTTTTGAAGGAGTTATTTAGTTCATTACGAAAGAGAGCATTGAATGAATTACACTATATTAACTATGGATGACTGGAGTTGATGACCTCTGTGTAAAATGAGAATAAACTAGTCGACAGTCCTTAAATCTAGGATTATAACTACTTTCATGTGCCATCAAAGTTTGAAAGAAACTGATGGAGGGCATAGTTGTACTGTTTTTTTCTCTGAGTCTAACCAAACTGAAGGATTTACACATTAGACAGAACTTACCTAAACTGAAGGGCATAATGAGACTGAAAATATGGAACTATCAAAATAATAAGGCTGTACATATTGGGACAAAAATAACTAAGCAAAGTTTATATAGCAAGTTTCTTTAAGATAAAGAAAGCTGAGTTTCTTTCAGTGTCAAAATAACTTCAAAATAAACAGAATTCGACATTCATACATACTTAAGCAGAGGTAGCACAATCAGAAAAACTGAGAAAATATTGCAGATAAGTTTGATCTTTGAAAAGAAGCTTATAAAAAGGGGTCAACTTCATTTCTGTAAGAAAATATTAGGCCTCTGAAGTAGGACAGCTAAGATGGAGAATAGCAAATTGATAATTAAGTAGTGGATTCTAGTTATTGCTGCAAAGTTCAAATAGAAGATTAAGTAAACATAGGATTTGGTACTTCAGCAAAATTGCTTTAAAGTAAACTTTTACATTGATTAGCATTATAAGTCCAAAGACTCCTTTTCACAAATGCTTCAGGACATATTTAATTATACTACTTATGTAGAGATAGCTTCTTTAAGCCTTCTTATGATACTACACTACATATCTGAAAAAAATAAAAAAAAAATTGTTTTCTCTCAAATCTTAGGTCAGACTTCAAATATGAAAACAGAAGGCGCAGCTTGCTGAATGTTGCAGCATCTCCTGAATGTTGCAAAAATTGTCCAGGATCAACGTCCTTTGAATTTGGAGGCAGGAGGAGGAGCTCAGGCAGCAACAATTAATTTCCCTGGCTTATTTTAAGTGGCATTGTGCAGTAAGTCTTAATGTAAGATGCATTAAAACACAAAAATGTATCTTAAAATAGACTCATATTTAATGTTAATTTTTTTCTTTTGCTTTCTGCTATAAATTTTATTTCTAAAACTTTCACAACTGACCTATTAAAAATAACTGTATCTCAACTGGAGTGGTTAGATTGAAAAAGTTGATATTCTTACTGTTTCAAACAAGATTTTTGAAGCAATTAGCATTCTGCATGTTTTTATTTTTCCACATATAATTTAAGCCTCAAGCAGCTGCTGCTATTATTCCTGTGACATACTTCTTCCCTGCTGTTCAGTGAGAAAGATGAATATGTTATTCTCTTCTTGCTCATGCAGTCTTATTCCCAGTGCCAAGTCTAGAAATTTAGATCAGAACTACTCTGTTTCTCAAATGTAACATGTCCATTTATGCAATATAGTGGACTGAATCCGGCACTATGCTTTCCTGGCTTTACCAGCCTGTAATTCATACAGATATCATACTGAGGAAAGACACAGAATAAACAAGGAGTAAGTCAAAATAATTTTATTCTTTAAAAAAAAATAGCAGAAAGAAAGCATTTAATGAATCACAGCAAGGAGTAGTTAAAACTGAGGGGTCTTATGAGAGACATTTTAAGGACTAGCTTAAGATCAAACTCTAACTAAAACAAGGGTGAGTGACAGATGTTAACCCATTTCCAATGTGTTCTGCTGCCTATATTGATACTGCAATTGAAAATACCTCACACCATTGCTAGAGCATGAAGTACAGAGCATGAGTTTTTTACAGCTTCTTTGTGTTATGTCTGCTATTTCTAATACAAAATATGAAATGAATATTTATACACTATATATATCTCTTCTGTTTTTACCAAAGCTTTCCATCATAAAAAGTACTTTTATACGAATTACTAAATTCTTTACAGCTGCAGATTGCTTACTGTAATTAATTATTGCATTATAATGTGCTATTTACTGGCAGATGCCTAAATAAACTGGGACTAAAAAGTGTTTACTAGGCATCAGATACTCTATAAATGTGATGCCAAAACCTGACCAAAGATGGACCTTTATTGTTTCATTTTCTGTGATTCTAAATTTATATTTTTAAAAATCCTAGCAAAATTCAGCACAAATCATTGTCTTACTGCAAAACTGTGGCAAAATGGTTTTCTAATTATCAGAAGGATTAAAGTTTCGAGGTTTTGTTACCACTGAATTATTTGCCATGCAAAGGAAAAATGCTAAGGTAAACCTGTACACTTTCTTTCCAGTTCTCAGTGTGTTCAAATGTGCTTTTCATACTTCTGTCAGATCAATATGTTATTTTATTTATATTAAAAAGCATGTACAATCTGTCTTCAAGACTACATTTAATTTTATCTGTTAAGCTTGTAATGTATTACTAGAGCACAGCAATTGCTGACTTACATCTGCATGAACCACTGGGATTTGAAATTGGTTACCCAGTCTTTAACTGAGGCCACTGCAATCATGCTGTGGCCTGTCGCACATCCTTTAGCAGCACACTTGATGCCTTGTTGCTTAAATGTGAGAAGCGTCAGTAAAAACATAGGTTATAACATTAGTTTCTCATTAAACACCAATACACTTTCACCCTTACTATTAAGTTTTGTATTAATAGCCAGATTTTCTTTGTTATCCAGTAGTGGATATGCAATTTGTTTAAAATTTACCAAAAGTTGGCTTTTTCTGCCTTTTGGATGTGAAAGTAATAAATGTTTCATGATGCACAATACAGTATAAAGTTCTGCTAACTGAAGCTAAGAAGCTTTCTGACTAGCATTAAGTAATTGTGCTAACTGGTTTAGCTTACATATTACTTTATCTATATGTTTGTGCGCCCAAGAAAATTTGTATGCTGGTTTTGGTGCAAGCACCAAAACTCACCTGGAGAGAGTGTGAGTTTCTCTGGAGAGACATTTTACTTTTTCTTTATGAATGGAAGTGTAGGGAAAGCAACGTGAATGTCAAAAGGTAGCCATATTCCTAAGAACTGAAATTTGTTGAGCCTTGGTTTGTAGTGTATAGGGAAAGATCAACAAACCAGCATCACAAGAAATCATTTATACTGCAAATGCCTTCAGTAATTAACTCCTGAAGGCAATCAATACTGCCCTTGTTCCATCTTCTACAATCCTGTTGCAGAAACCTGTTTCTCCTGCAGCTGAGTACCTGCTTTAGAGTGTATGGTTCAAACAATATTTGTGCTCTTGATCAGTGAACAGAGAAATGAGAGGTTAAGGCTTCAGGAGGTACAGAATTTGCTGTTCTCCCATTACACTCTGGAAAAAAATCCAGTGTAAGAATAACCAGTGGTATTTTGTTCACACTATTGTAAGTGATCCAAACCTCCCTCTCCCAGAAAATCTCTACATGGCTCTGTGCATGCATGCATGCAAATGTTCTTAGAAGGAAATCTGAACTCATCATTTATTACACCCAAATTTTGGGGTTGGATATATCCTCCACCAACACTAGGTTAAGTTTCTGATAGGCAGAGGCAAGGTTAAATTGCAGGAATTTGGCATTTTCACATTTTCCCACAGCTAAGTTTGCAGTTTTCCTTCCCAAAAACATTTCAGCTATATAACTAATATGTAGAAATCCAAGTGTGACCATATTTGCAGGCATCTCATTTCTGACCTCGTTTTTCAGCGCAATCTTCTTTTCTCAGCAATTATTTCCAGTTAGACATGATGCAGCTGTAGTATCTCATGGAATAAGACCCACTAGAGGAAAATACTTATGCAGTCATCGGGGAAAAAATGCAACTAAAGTCCAACTTTTCTGAGGTGTCCCCTGACTTCAGCACCATACGAGCTGAATTGTTTTAGCTTGATAAGGAAGACAATTTATGAGGACAGATTTTCTTCAGTGCTTGTTCTGGTGCCTGTTCCAGTTTTGTTCAGAACCTAAAAGAGAATTAAAATTGGTAAATGTAGATATGATCAGTTGCTATGTGATCATGGAAGAAAATGAGTGAAATTAATACTAGATAATACAGTAAATGGATTTATTGAATTCTTAATCTAATTCCAATCCTTAAACAGCATGAAACATCAGAAAGGAAACATCCTGAGGTAGCGTAATCTTTAGTCATTCTCTTCATTTTTTTGGCAGAGGATATGAACTCAATCTGAAATATTTTACTAAAATTAAATTTTATTTGATTTCTTCTCTGTTGTATGCCCTCCTTTCTCAGCTGGACTTTCTGGGTTGTACACAGAGGCTCAATATGGTCATACAAATACAGTGAGGTTGGTCTGTTGAACTACTTTGGTAATACTGGTGAACATACTATCTTACATTGGAAGGTAGCATTGCCAACACCAAAGACAGCAGAAGGTTAACTTCTTCCATATTAACAAAGAAAGGCCCTTCCATAAACCTTGATTGACTTAGAAGATGTCTATAAATTTCATTTGCAAGAAAGTAATATTTCATTGAATGTCAGCCATTAGAGGGCTTCTTCCTTCTAATGGACCAGTCTCTCCAAGATCAGCACTGAGAAAGACTGGTATAAGACTCCATGTCCCCAGTCTTGGGGAGAAAAAACTACTGGTACCTGGAGACATGAGACCTCAGTTCTTAGCAATAAAGTACATCAGAGTAGCATGCAGAGACACCTGAGTTAAAGATGAGTGATGCTAGCTTGTAAATAATTGTATGAGTAAGATAATTTTATATTCCTTGAAATTTTTTATTACTTGAAGTGGACATCTTTTCAAAGATCTACACAGATTCAAATGAAAGAGAAAAACTATGGTATATGAGGATTCTTTGTGGTGCTTCTCCACCCACTTCCTAGCCCCCAGTGAAATTTTAAAATAAAAAAGATAGCTCATTTTTACACAGGAACATTTTTAGCCCTGTTTCATCTTTCTTGCTCACCTCCAGTACATGATTCTTGTATCCATGTATATAGCTTCAATAAAAAGAGCAGAAACTCTTCTCCTCCCAAAATAAGTGACAACCATGTGACTTGGAACCACAAGGAGAACCAAGCATCTTCAGCCAATCTGAGATGTGTAGTTCCCATCCCCATTTGCCATTCCTTGAATGCCCTGTGCACTAAAAACTCTGCATTCAAAGAACCCCAGTGTAATGTGATTAACTTATGATAAGATGCTTAAGTTTGGCTATGTTCCATTTGGGTTGTTATGTTAATTTGAATCTTACTCACCATGACTCCAAATATTTTTAAAGGCAGTATCCCATGCCTCATGAGTCTGGTTGCATAGTCCCTGCCCTTTCATCAGTGATCCTATTAAGTTTTTCTCACTCCCTGTGAGCTTTGTTACAGGCACTGCTACTTAGCTAGCAAATGAGGTTGGAGGGCCACGAGGATGATCAGGGGACGGACTGGAGCACCACCCTTGTGAAGACAGGATGAGAAAGTTGGGGCTGTTCAGCCTGGAGAAGAGAAGGCTGCATGGAGACCTCATAGCAGCCTTCC
>JANRGW010027889.1:6929-21277 GCA_024733675.1 Psilopsiagon aymara | reverse complement strand
CCCCCCCCCCCCCCCCCCCGATTCTAATGTGTCAACAACCTGGTCTTATTAGGTTAGTTTTTAACCTGTGCTTTTTAACCTTTCTTCACAGCAGACAAAGAAAGATTGATGCTACCTGCTAAGGTAACAGCAATTATATTTCCTTACCATTTGATTCAGAAATAACCTAAATGTTGGAGCTGTCAGAAATCTCTTGACAAGGCTGTCGTTGGGCCTGTAGCAGGTGAGTTAGAGCTAATGAAAAGAATTATAGGTGTGGTAATCTGTTGCAAGAGTTTAGGGACTATTGTTAATGCTACTGTAAAAGGCTGAGAAAACCTGGAGTGTGATTTGTCTAACCTGAGATCTCAATTTGGCAAATTCTTAAAAACTAAGCTTAACTTTGGGCACTTGAGCAAGGAGAAAGTCCTTAAGCCCAAGGAGCATGCTTGCGCAGGGAGCCTAGTGGCACACCTCTGCAGGCTGGTGGGGTTACAATGTAAACTCCTCAAAGCTGTCTGGTTTTGAATTTTTTCCTCTCTGGCCTGCAGTGCTAATAAGTTATAACTGGCATACGCTCCTCAAAGGGCTATTAGGAATAGTCATTATTGTCGAGGCAAGAATATTGATTTTTCAAAGCTACATTTGGACTGATTATCTGGGCCTTCTCTGAGGGCAGGTGTACTTAATTTCCACTCCCAATACTATATCTCAATGTTCACTAATGGGCTGAGAAATTCCCACACCCATTGCTCTGCATTTTTGAGGAGAAGATAGAAAACGTGTGCCAGTTAATCACTTCCTCCGCAGCCAGAAACATTTCACCTAAAAGGATCCACCAGGAAACCTGCAGGGCTACTGCTTCTCTTTCCCAAACTTGCTCCCCAGTATTCCCTTACACAGCTCAAGACATAGAAAAGTACCAGTGGGATGAGGATATTAATGAGGCAGAATACTAAATAGGTGCTCAACAGAAGGCAGAGCTCTGAGTAGAACAGGGAAATGACAGCCCTTTAGAGTGCTCTGCTGCTACTTCAGCAGAAACTTCTGAGCTTTCAGCTACTTCAAGGTGTTTTGTGAGGGTTTTTTTGGTTTTTGTGGGGTTTTTTTTATTATTTTTATCTAACATCAGAATTGGCTCAGCAATAAAAGTTTAGTCTCATTTTACAAAGGAATATGAATTAAAAAACTGTCATTGGGGTCAGTAACTATGGGTACAAAGGCTAATAGCTACATGAGAAAAGAAAGTAAGAATTTCAGGAAATTTTAAATAAGAAAATTAGCAAATGTTCATTTGAAATAATGCAGAAGGAGTTACATATAATCTCTCCATTCTTATTTTCTTGACATCTATTTTCTGAGACCCGCTTTTTACAATGGAAAGGACTCTGGGTGAAAAAAGAGCCATACAGCACTGTTCTTAAAAGGAGCTTAAAAAAACCCAAAATTAATTGTTTATTGTGGGGTTTTATATATATATACTTATGAAAAATAATCCCACTTTATCAGTAATTAGCCTCCTCATGATATGTGCTGTTAAGCTGGCTGTATGCTTCTTAGGTGGCCAAGAGGGAAGGCACTGCAATTTCATCCTCTTACCCTCTTACCTAATCCAACAAAACCAAAGCATGCACCAGTCATCTATTAAAACATATCATGTTGAGGCTTAATGCTGTTGTACTTATTCTTTTTTTCAAGCTTCAGGCTGGTTGTGCAAGAAAATGCTGCTGAACAATCTTTGGAGCAAAAGTCGCAGTTAGGTATTATGTTTAAGCATTGAAGAAATTGCAAAAACTCTTTCATTGTTTTCCTGTTTTTTGTTAATAAAAGACTTTTTTATTGGTTATATGCTTTCAAATAAATTTCTCATTCATCTTTAGAATAGTTGGCTTCAGCCACCTACGTGTCTCAGATGGAAAAATAAACTAGGCTGAATTTTGCCTGCTTTTCATGTATCACTGTGATGTCAAAACAACTGTTTATTCCTCAATGTGCTCTTTATTATCCTACTGAAACAGCTTTAGGCAATCTAATATTTTCTTTTTTCTATAAGATGGAAGCTTCCTAGCACAGTCCACTCCTGATTAGCCTAGAAAGGTATCTCTGATGTTTTAATGATCTTTTTCATCAAGAACAGCCATTTAATACAGTCAGTGCTTCCAAAATGGACAGAATGGGAGGAAACCTCTCTGTGAAGAGAGGGATAGAAGATACATTTTCCATGGAATCACTGGACAGAAATAAAAAAGTGAAGAGTAAGAAATAAGAGCTCGCTGTAAACTGGAAAATTTCAAAACTATATTTTTTTCCATTACAAAATGCTTCTGTTTTGGAAAAAGACTGTGTTTGTTGAAGAACGTCTGGGCCTATTCCTTCAGACAGCTCTGAAAAAGACACACTTGTCCAGTCTAGTGTGTGTGTGAAAATGTGAAGGCTTCTGGTTTGAATATTTAGTATTCATTTGGGCAGAGAAGAGAGGCTGGATAAGGAACAGCGTATTTGCTGTTCCTGACACAGTGGTTGGTCCGTCTCCTGTTTGGCAAAGAAATAGTCCTTGGCTGAGAGAATACACAAAGGCACATTACTGGGCACCTTTGTGGTGGCTGGCCAGGAGCCCATCCACAATTCGTGCACAAGAAAGGCTGCTGAACAGAAATGGGGAAGTGGGGAGGCTTCTCCACTGGGCAAAACATTCTGCAGTGCTGACCCTTCCTCTTCCTCAGCTTGTACCAGGCTGAGGGTACAGCAGTTCCATCATGCCTGGCAGCTTCTCTTCGTTGTTTTTTAACCATCTGTCTCTATTCTGCCAGAAATTGGAGGTAAAGCAACTCGGAGAATCAAAATGGATGGTTTATACCATGAAAGAGCTTGGGCTTTTGTTCTGCCTGTACAGCCCTGAATAATGCCGGCTGTATCTCTGGAGGGTGTTGTAATAAACAAACCTAGTGCAATATTATGCCCTTTTTTATGCTAATTTTTATGACTTTTACAGTTATTATCATTATGCTATTGTTATATTGTAAGAATAAATGAATTTAATCAGAAAAATAGATGTTACCTGAACTAAAATAATGCTGCAAACATGCGTTAAATGGGTATCCCTGCAAATGCTTTTGTTTGATCGTTACATTAGGACCCTGTTGATAAATTCACCTGGATAGTTTGAAGAAATGTGTATTAACTTGCCTTTTGAGACTTAGGTTTTAGGATGGTAGTTACGTATTTGCCTTTCCCCAACCTCCATTCATTCCTATAGAAGCAGCTTTCAATTACATGAAGGCCTTGGAACAGGGATATTTGTGTGAGTGTGCGTCTTCTTTTTGTGGACACATATAACTGATGACTACTTATGCTTGCTTGGATGAAACCAGATTCAAGGAAAATATATCTGTTACACATGTCTGTTCCATGGAATGAATCACTAATATCAGTATTCCTATATAAATGCTAATAATATGTCTGATGCGATTGCTATCAAGCAATTTTTTGTGCTGTGCTACAGACCTCAGCCATGGGAGTCTGCTAAATGAAGTTTCATTTGCCTTCTGTTTTGTTTTTTTCCAGGTTGCAGTTATTGCTGTTTACATTCTTTTGGTTGTGAAGTGACAAAAAAGTTGAGACTTTCTGAACTATGGTGAACATCTTTATTTCATAGGCTCATAATTCACGAACTCCTTGTCTGATTTACTGCAAATCTGGTAGAAAATCCCTACCTCATCTTGAGACCTAGACTACAAATCTTGAGGCCAATATGATTTGTGAATCTGGAATTTAGGACTGGGGATGTGAGCCAAATTCTATATTCTAATGAAAATCCATGTTGTAGCCTTAATTAAGGTGACTCTTTCTGTTTCTTAATATACCTTTTCCAGCTCTTCTTCCTCAAAATACAGACATATGAATAATGAATATTCTTTTTTTGTACCTGGTGCTTAGTTAAACATCCTCAAATGAAGTGATGAAGCTTTGTAGAGATCAGCACATCTGATTTATGCTTATGGTCACTGTGCTCTCAGTATTAAGGAATACTGTATAGTGTTAATGCACTCTGTTTTGGTTTGGGTTTGTTTGTTTGTTTTCCAGAAATCTCACCTTTACCGCAAACAGAATAACTTTAAAGAGGAAAACCTATCAATATACCCCAAATTGTTGTTTGCATAAAGCTATGTGAAAGTGCTTGCCAAAAAATACTTGCTTGCACATTCTGTTGAAACAGAGCTCTAGGGGAGGAGCGAATGTGTAGAAATGTATCATGAATCTTTCCACTGTTTCATAGGAACCACTTCCTTGCTGGGTTACAGCCATTTTGCTCAAATTTTGTAGTTCATATTCTATCATTTTATCAGCCTTTCTTGAGTATGTTAGCTTCCACTTTAGCACAGTGGCTTTTATAATTGAGATGAATAGTTCACTGCTTGGTTGTTGTGTCCTGGGGCGTCTTCCAAATATAGTTATCAAATGTGAATGCAATGGCTTTTTCCTTCTTTCTGCACCAAGGCCATAGAATGATTATTTCAGAATAGGGTACTGCATTAGGTTATTACAATGTCAGATGCCAGTCTTTTGTTTGAGATCTGGAACTGCTATTTTTCTAATAAAATATTGCACCCTATTTGCAGCTTTAATATTCTCAGCTTTAGTAATGAATGAAAAACACAATCAAAGCAGGAGTGTTTCAATATATGAAACTCATTCTAGTAATCAGAATATGGTGAGACATGGAAGCATAATTTCACCCTGGAGAAATCGCTGTAACCTATATACAGTATGGTATTAACTAATAAGGAGTAAGTGGATTACATATTTGATTTCTAGATAGATGGTGAAAGTGTTCAGCTCTCTGATCTGTCCAGAAATGAAATGCTTCACTAGTGAGTGGTATTTTACTGCTATTCTAATGCAACTTTTCTTCATGATTCTTTCTTCATATAAAATAAATGTCCTTTATGGAATTTAAAACTTTTCCCCCAGATTTATTAGGATCTTAGTTTATCTTCTTCTTCTTCTTCTTCTTTTTTTTTTTTTTTTTATTAAAGTATTTATCTCTGTAATCTGCTTTGAATTTTGGAGTTTCTTTCATTATTGAACTGAAACTGAGAATTATAATACCCAGAATATGGATGCATTCTTCACAAAATAATCCTTTGACAGAGCAACTTGTATGCTATTTCACCTATTCCAGTTTGGTGTTCAGACCCACATATATTTAATCAGCAAATCCACATAGTGGAAAATTATAGTTCTGAAATTAAGCCAGCCACTAAGGGAGGTACGAAGAAGAGTCTCAAAACAGATTGCTTCATCTTTCTTCCCACTTATAAAATACCTGTTCAGTTTGTTTTTCTTATTCAAGAGATAGAGAGAATGGTTTGGGTTTTACCCTACAAAGAATCGTTTTCACAGGAACTTCCTATGCCTAAAATGCTTTATTTTCAAAGGCTTATGTAAGTTTCCTTCTTGTTCATTTTTCAGAAATATGCCTAGTTTCTTAAATGGCATAGTAAAAGCCTCTGTGTTGACAAGAAACCTTTTGAAAGGCATTGTAATATTGTAATAAAACAATCTTAATTCTTTTATGACAAAAGAAGTTACTCCTATGTTGCCTGTTAACCTTTGTTTTAGGTTTGTTTTGTGTGTGGGTTTTCTTTCTGGTTGTGTTTTTTTAATTATTTTCTTCAGTTATGTGACTGCTTGGGAGTCACAGGAGCTTTTTTCACTTTCTAATTTAGCTTATCTCTTAAATATTTTTTCATATCTGAACCTTATCTTGTTAATCTTGTTTGTTCTAGAGAGAATAGATTAAATTCCTTTAACTGTCCACTTTATTAAATTCTTGGTATAATTTATTAGTCTAACAAAATCAGACAAGTAGGAAATTTAATTGCTTAGAAGTGCAAAGCCCATTGCTACTGTCGACTTTCTCATAAATGTGTGTTACGGTTATGAAAGATAATAAAAATAAATTTTTTTTCTTTTAATTATACTTTCATGATGAGCATTTTTCACTACCAAAATAACTAAGTTTTTAAATGGTACACTTTTATTTAAAAATACAAATTATATAAGATCCTTACCTTCTTCCCAGAAAAGGAATACCTGATTTTGTTTCAATTTAACGTGGCTCCATTTTCACCCAACTTTGTAAGGTAGAAAAGTATTCTGATTTCCTTTCTATAGGTGACAGATGGAGGTAAAGTGACATTAAATAACATGTTCTCTCTTCATCATTGGTTTTATTGCAGACTTTTCACTAGGATTCAAACTGCTTGAAATTTAGATGTAGGTTTTCTCAGCAGCTGCTGAATTAGGCTCTTAGGGCTCCTGTAACATTAAAAATTGGAGTTCCAGTTACCCTAGCTTAGACACCTAAGCAGAATGTTTATCCTCATTGTCTGAGATGCCACACAAAGACGTTACCTCATCAAAACAAAAAAGAGGAAAAAAAATCCAGAGATTGGGTCAACAGGCTTTTTTGTGGAGCACACAGTCTGGTGTGACATTGGCAATTTTCAGAGGTTTGTCTAGAAGGCTATAGTCGTGGGCTTTCAATAGTGTTAGCCACATCCTATTATAAAGAGCTGGAAAAGACCTCCAGATACCTGACTAGCATTCTGAAGGTAGTCATCAAAGTTTCAAAGGCATATTCTACCCCTTGTTTTACAGCAAGCCAAGTACATACTGGGGTCTGACTTAAGGGAGTTGAGTTGGCAGGGATGATTAAGAAGACTGACAACATATACCTTAGTACTGAATTTCTGTATTTGCTTCAAAGGCATCCTGATGATTGGAAACACTCATCTTGTCATCAGAGTTATTGATCCAAGTGTTTAGTGTTCTGCACTCCACCATCTTCTCCAGCACTATAAGGCATAGATTATTTTAATAGCTGCTGTCCATTGAAACAAGACAGCAGCAAAATTCCTGGTGAACTTGCTACACAATCAAAGGCTAATATTCAGTTACAAAAGCTGGAGGTAAATTTAAAAATGAGGTTTGATGGGTGTGATTTAGGTTAAAGGGATTTTTATATGCCTTGCATTTTCTGCACTTTTTGCCGTGTGGTGGTGGCTGTGGTCTATTGGCTTTTATTCTACTCCTCCTCTACTACTCTACTACTCTATGTCCAAGTGTACTTTCAGTGTATTTTTTTATTTTTTGTTATTTTTATACTCTTTCCTATTCCCTGAATATTAAAAGGTGCATTTTGTCTTTAATTACTTACCTCTTGTTACTAATGATGAGAAAAACTCTCTGAATAATCACACTATATTTCATAAGCCAACATAGCTCTGGAAAATTGAGAGATGTGGATGAGCACCGATCAAAGGAAACAAAAAAAAAAAAAAAAAAAGTAAAAAAGCACATAAGCACAGCCCTGAAATTGTTTAATTTATGTGCTCGATATAATTAAATGCCATTATCATTGGCTTGCTATTATTAATATCTGAGCAGTGACTATTGTAAGCATTGGTTTTATGAAGGATGAAGCTGAAGGATGAATGACTCTAGACACAAAGGAAGCATTTTAACTGAATTTTCTGACGGTAAAAATCATATGATTTTGAGGTAAAATTCACTATGAGAGACATTATTTACACTGTAAGCCTCAAATTATGAGATTAAAGTACAGTTCACTCTGTAATGAATTAATTCAGTAAAATGCATGCATAGTGTGCCTAACTTTCAGTATTCAACCTTTGAATTTAATCAAATGACATGTATAGGACTTTTAATTGGCTTTTGACATCAGAGTATTTTTTATGTAGTGATGAGCTGCAAAATGTGTAGACAAGGTAATCATGGATGTGTTAGGATGTTCAAGATAAAATTTAACTGGGTTTTCATGAACTTACATAAGAAAAGATAATGTTTACAGAATTTTCTTTCTTGTTTCTGGTACTTCTAAGTTGCAATGAACTTGTGATAGTGTTATATGTTCCTAAAAGGAAAAGAATAACAATTTAAGGAGGTGAAGAGTCTTCAGTCTTAAGTTATGAAAAATATTCTCATCTTGAGCCCCATCTTCATGCCTCATTTTTCTGCATGTGCAGATTTCTTGAAAACCATCTCTGTTCTCCTCAAATTTGGCTACAGCTGTTGCCTGCTTTATTCCTCTAGAAAAATATTGTTTAAGATCAGTAGTCACACACTTTTTCCACAATGGAGTATTTGTGTGACTACACCTGTCAAAGTCTTTATGATTTGAATCCCCGCTCCCTGTGTTGTGTTCCCTGTTTTTGCCTTCCAGTTGATACGCTTATTATCCTTGTTTGCTGTTGCAATCTTCCCTTAAACACAATACAAAAAAACTTTGCAGAACTCACCTCCACCATGAAAGGACAAAGCAGATCTTTATTCTGCAGGATCATATGCCTCTTGGGGAAAAGATAACCACTGAGAAAGCTTTTTTTGGAAGACTTAATGCTTTCGGAAGCCTGTTAGAGAAGAAGAACCCAAATACTTGATTCATTCCTCTTCTTCAGATTTTGTTCTTAGAGTAAAAGGTTTTAATATAACTGTCCGAGACATTATAGTATCTTCTAAAAGATCAAGCTTTCATAAAAGTACTGTAACAGCTGTCAGAAACCTGAATTTTCTACCTAGTAAAATGCTGTGCAGTCCAGTACATAATTAGCAACATATTCCCCACCTAAGAAAGAGAGATGAATAAAACAGGTTGCCACATTTTCAAAAGAGCTTCAACCCAGCTTGTGATATTTTGCTTAGTTTTGTATAAACACCCATTCTGGCCAGGATTTTTCTCCTTGCCAGAGTTTGTTATTGGGAACTGCAGCAATCATTAGAATTGCTTCTCATGAGTCCTCTTTGTATGGTCCATTTTGGGTTTTCTACAGATGAAATCAGCCCTGAATGACCAAAACATTTTTTCTTTCTAACCCTCAGGCTAATATGTAGTAATAGAGTCATATTTGGAGTGGCTCAGAAACTCTTAACTCTAGTTAGAGAGTTGATGAACATACAGGATTTACTCTGGCTGTGGACATCATCTGCAGTGTTCACAAAGTTTTCAAAACCCAGCTTCTAATCTGAGAATCTCCTTGATTGGAGGCATTATTATGATAACACTGCTTAGGAGGAAGTCAGAGGAAGACAGTTGGTTTTAAAATTCCTGCAAGAAAAAGCGTCTTCTAAGGCACTGTGCCCATCAAGTATTCCATTCAATACATTGAGAAAATGTCCTGAAATTATGTATCTTCATTTTTGCCTGACTAGCTGACTCCAGTCTAAGCAAGTTTTTGTGTTATAGGTTTCAGTGGGTGAGTTACAGAGTGCAGATGGAGGTTTTTTTTGAAACACAGATTCCATGGACACTTCTCATGTTGCAGTTACATTAAAGCTTGTGGCTCATAGGCAAGGCCTCTGGAAGGTATTTGCTTGTTTTCCACAAATGCCACCAGGACTGGCTACTCTAGTAGCTTTTTCACAAGCTGGGGACAAAGAAAGGCTAATAGTTTGCAAGGAAGATTGTGCTGCCCATAGATCCAGTCACTGGCCTAGCAGACTTTGTCAGAAAGTCAAAATTGCAATGATTTTCCCTCTTGTTTTCACCAAATCTAATAAATGAATTATTTGTGATGTGTAATGTTTGATTTTTTCTCATTTTTGTACTTGGATTTTATTTAATTTAATTTTTTTTCTATTCTATTGGGATAGATAGCTTTTCTTTTCCAGCTCTATAGACACAGTCATTTAGAAGCCCTGAAAGCCTGAATAAAATGTTCAAGAGAGGCACTGGGGGCCAAATACTCCCCTGACCTGAGCTATGCCTGACTCCATTGAAATCAGTCAAATGTCATGAGGAATCAATCAGGCTAGAAGTTGGTTCTCTTTTGAGCTATCAAATCCTACTTACCCTAATCTTTACTAAATCTTTATGGTACTGTAGGAAAGCTCATTTCTTCCTTTTTTAACTGAGTCTCTGATATAGCCATTTTTCAATGGCACTTGCACACTTACAGTTGTGTGTGTGGGGGGTGGGTCTGCAAGGCTTCTGGCTATTGAAAAGGCATTACTACAGGGTTAAAGCCTCACCTTTGGGTGAGGAGCAGTTTTTCCTTAGTGCCAACACTAAGCTGTAGCTGCCCAAGGAATTTTGGAAAGTACTATCTGGACTTCCCTGATTTAAAAGAAGTCTCAGTCTTTCTGACTGTAATCTTCTTTGATTTCTGGTAAATGACCCATTTTATTTGCTGAATAGCAGGCTCCCCACTGTTCCTGTCCTCCCCAGTCAGGTAACCTCCTGTATGCCTTCAGCTGTCCAGAGTTTGCCCTGAGTATTGGCCATTTGTGTCTGTGCATTTGATCACACAGGTTACACCAAAGTTACTGGAGCTCTAGAGAATATACATGCAACTGCTTCAAAATGCTCTTTGAGGAGAGTGAAACCATCAGTGCATGCACAGCTGTAACACCTGGCAAAGGGCTCTTGCTGTCATCCTTCTGTACTGTCTCATTTTTCCTCTGTCTGGTCCTGTGATAATGAACTGCACCCTATTACTGTACTAGTTCCTTGACCTGGCTGTTGATCCTCCAACCTTACTTAGAAGCTTTACTGAATTTAGAAAGGGAATCAGAAAATGTGTTTTTAACATTTCCTGTTGCTTAGGTTTGCTACACTGACATAATGTCATACTACGTAATTGCTCAACTTGTTATCCCCTCTCCACAATTAAGGAGTGGAAAATTCAATGAATCTTGGGAAGATAGAGGGAATACAGAAATTTAAATTTATTATGTAGTCACCTATGCAATTTTAAAATTTTGCCACATGAGATAAAGGACCTCAGATGAAAATATGGTGTCCAGTTTTAGGTACTGTAGCTGCAGAAAGAGGTGGTCCAATGTGAGAGACTCCAGAGATTGAAAGGCATGTTGTGTGATCAAGGATAGACCATGTGGGAGTAGTTCAGTCAAGATAAGGAAGGTGTGGGGTGGAAAACACCTGCTTATATGACACAAAACATGAAAAAATTTTATATAAATGGAAAGGGAATAAATTGTTCTCTATGTCCAATGTGTCAGAAATAGGGCATTTGTTTTCAGCAGGGGAGATTAAGATTATGTATCAGTCAAAGTTTGTAAATTGTCAGGATAGTTAAGCATCAGAATAGATTAACTGGAAAGAGAAGCAAATCTTCACTAGTGGTCTTTAATAGCAGTGGCGGCAAGAAAATAGTTTATAACTGATTTTGTCTTGAGGTAGGAGGGTCAGGTAAGGGACTGTTTGAAGTGTATTTCAGCCTATTTTATGTCAATTTTCGTGTTTAGAGCAAAAGGTGGTGGGGAGTCAGGCTGTATGCATCCAGGGAAAGAATTTTCTCTCTAAGACCTGTGAAATGGTTGCTATCCCTCTCTCTCTCCACATGCAATAATGGACTTAATTTGCAGGTACCGCATGTACATTGTACTATCTGGTGGACAGTGTTCCAAAATAATGCATTGAAAGATGAACACTCTCCTATGACAATGAGCTTCAGACACTGCTTGTTGCACTGCTTGCAGCATAGTCCAACTTTGAACAGGTGAGGTGTGCATAAATTCAGGTTATCCATACAGCCATGCAGAAAATCTCAAAGATGAGTTCTGTATTAATAGCAAGAAAGGGGGAGTCAGCCAGCTAACTTAATGATCTGGCCCATAATTTGAATCCATTGGAAGTTGTAAACACCTCTGTGAGCAGAGATCAAACATGACCTTGACTTATACTACTATGAATTAAATAATCTTGTAATGTTTCTGACACTCACTGTTGTCACACAGTTCAGATTAGCAGAACAGCCCAGTTGTCATCTTGTAGCACACTCAAGGTTCCTTTTGGTGTTGCATTTCATTTCTTTCAAAGGATGCTCTTACCCCTGTTTTTGATTTTCTGTATTAAAAAATGTAGAGGATCCTCTTAACAATGTCAAAGCTCACACAAGGGCCATGCATTTCAGATGTATTATTGTACTTGCATGAGGGCTTCCCTTTTTATTCTATTCCATAAGGATGTTTTCTCATTATAACAGATAACACGCAGCCTTGAAACTAAGAGGGTAGACTGTACCCAGTCCAGTATTCAAATCAGTCATTTCTTCAGTCCTACATTCAAATACAAAGAAAGAATTTTGTCTTTTTCTCCACATCAGAGCATTTATTATTTAAGCCCTGGACCCTGGCCACTCTGGACTTTCATCTATGTGATATGTTGCTCCTATGGTTAAACCCAGCTGCCCTTTTTCCCACTACCTGCTCTTTGATGCAACTTATTTTTGTCAAGACAATGATGCCTCTTTTCTTTTTTGCATATTTTTCTTGGCTTTGGATTCTTTTTCTGTTTGTGAGATATTTTTGGGGTTTGTTTTTGGGTTTTTTTTTGGTGTGCAGTTTTGTTTTGTTTTGTTTTTTTTTTTTTCTATTAAGTTAGAAGGTAGCTTTGAATGCTCTTTGCTTTTCTTTACTGATAGTCTTTTATCCATTCACTTGCAGAACAAAGAAGTGAAAACCAATAGAAATAAAAAGCAGAACCTACTCTTCCCTTTAGAAGTTGAGGCTGCTTCTTCTTTGTGAGACAATAGTAGAAAATTAGGAAAGATAAAATTTATAGGCACTAAATGCATCCCTTTTTTTTATAATTTTGTACTGGTTTGACTTTTTTTTTTTTTTTTTTTAAAGCTGGTCCTATGCCATCTTGCTTGAACTGGTAGATTTCTCCATTTGGGGATGAATTACTATTTTTTAGAGCTGCAACATTACCATATTGCATTGTACCAAAAGCCAGCATAACCTAATGAGTGACAAATGCAAGAGGTTTAATCAATCAATTAAAAATAAAACCCTTCATCATAAGCTGTTTGAGATAGTCAGTAGGACAACATATATGGTGTATAGTGGGTAATTTCAGTCGAAGTAAGCGTGTAATTTAAATTTATAATTTCTTTTTTTCCTCAAACACCTCATAAATTACACATTTCAACCAACATTTTCACTTGGCTCCACACAGCACACAGTGATTTAATTTTATTGTAGAGCCTCTCTTGTTATAGGTGCTTATGAATGGAAGCAATATTAGTTTTGAAGGTTGTATGGCACAGAATGATATTTAAATATTTGGCTGTTTCTTAACTACAAGAAATCTTCAGTCTTCTAAGCTGAAATCACTGTGTGTGTCTCCTAGGAACTGAAAAAAACTTCCCAATTTTTAGCATTTCCTTCAGGACAAAAGTTTAGGACCATGATGTGGAGAAATCCATTTTCATGGATTAGTAAATGATAACTCAAATTGCTGAGGAGCAATGTTGTACAGTATTGTCACACTTGGCACACAGTCATTTGCAAAGAATATGTCTTCTGTGTGCTCTTTGAAATGAGAATGTGGAAAAAGTAAACCTACAGTGCCTATAATTCGGTAGACTTCAGAGAACATCAAGCCAAATCTCCCTGTAAGTTGATGTCACCTCAGTGAAGAAACCTAGCTTCATGTTACTGTCAGTAGGTACTGCAGCATACTTGGTGTCAGGTTTTTCCTGGATCCGAGGATTTTACTTGCTTCTTTCTCCCCATCATATCATTTGTTATTTATTCCCTGCACCCTGGCTGCATGGACATTTATCTAAATGATATGCTGTTTCTGTGGCATGTTAGGTTAAAACCAGTCTGTTGTATTTTAGCATATTTGCTGTCAGCTTCCTAGCACAATAGGAGACTCGCTTGTATGAGTTTTTAAATGAATGCAAGCACAGACATGCACAAGTGAGTAACACAGCAAAGGGTATGTATAATGCACCTGTCAAATGTAGAAACACTGAGTGGATACAGCTATCTAAAAGAGATTGTGTCAATCAGATCTATGAGAAGGGGGGGCATTGTAGTAGATAGCATATCTGCTGAAAGCAGGTAATTTTAATTATCTAAGATAGTTTGAAGCTATGAATAATTTATTACCCATACAAGTCTTTTTTAAGGCTTCTAATCCTCATAATCCTCTGATATTCAGATCACAGTCCCTGATGCTTCCTTATTTGAACTGTTACCCTGGAGGCACTGGGTGAAAACTATATGTTTCTCTGTAAGCTAGTCAGCAGATTGAGTTGTTTTGACAGCCCAGCATGAGACTGTAATAGTCCAGCTAAATATCTGAAAAGTACAGCACACAGTGGAAAATAAAACATTTCCTTGAACAGTGATAACCACACTGAACAATACACACACTCAAGCACAAATAAAGGAGAGGATGGGGTTTGGCTTTGTAAGTTCAATCACACCAGTGACCTGTTCAAGCACTTTTGAAGCCTGCGGTGTGTGTTCCCTGAAAACTTGCTACAATTCTCCAACTAATTTTCATTCCCCTCCCCCCCCCCCCCCCCCCC
>JANRGW010027887.1:0-11115 GCA_024733675.1 Psilopsiagon aymara | reverse complement strand
GCTGTGTTTTTGGATACGAGCCTGTGCAATCCTGATTGTTATAGGGCTCTCTAGGTAACAGATCCTTCCGTTGCTTGGGGTGTAGATGGGTTTGTCTTATTACCTTACCAAGGATCTGGCATTGGAATGTCTTCCCTGTGCCTGTAGAAGAAATGCAGATAATGATGCAAACTCTTTTGCTAATATTTTTGAGAGCTATGGAAATGCTATATGTAAACTTACTAAGAGTCGTGGCTATTATTTTATGAGTTGCTGATAGTATGTTACACCTGTAACTCTAGATAACAATGATAGTGGTGTTTCATTTGTAGTAGACATTTGCAGCAGATACAATGCCCCATTTACTTTTACCATTTCCAGTGACTGAGGACATGCAGATGGTTTTGGTTCGCAGATTCTTTCTAGGCTATTTTGAATGTAATGTTCCTTGCCTTTGATGATAAAGAAATAGGATGTTTAATTTCACTGGCAGGAAATGCATTGCTTTCTCTTTTATACTGATGTAAGAGAGAAGCTTAATAGCTTTTTGTGTTTGTCATAGTACAAATGTCTAGTACATTGCTGATACAAGAGCGAACAAAACCATAATATATCGCTTTTGCTTCTTAGTGCTCAGGCCGTGTGTTTCTTGAATTTTGGCATGCACATTACCCTTGCTGATGCTGGAGTAGCATCAGGCTTTGCAATCAGTGTTTGTAATAACTGTGTTTCACAAAGCCTTGTTATGCAAGATCTCATCTTGTGTAATGGATTCGTTGTTACCCTTAAGATTTAGCAATTGAAAATAATAGAAAAAGGATTAAATAATGACACTTCATTGTCAACATTTGTCGGGGAAGGGCAGCTATCTTCATATTAGCATTTTTATTGTAGGAAGTTTTTAGGCTAAGAGATACCACATTTATTTCACAGTGATAAATACTTGTATCTGGAGGAAAAAAAGAAAAATCTATATTGACCTTTGTAATTTCATAGGTAGTGTGTTTTGAGGAGCTCAGAACCTGCATACTGAGGTGTTCCTCACATAAATCAAAGTTCCAATGAAGCTTTGATAAATCAATGCAGTAATAATGTTTTGGAAATACTGAGAGAGAACACCTTAAGCTGATACTGCTTCTAAGATCCTTGGTAGCCTTGTCAGGCAGGAAATCAACTCAGGAACAGGCTTGGTATGTTTAAGCTGGGGTTTCTATCTCGTGTGTGCTGGGGAGCTACTGAAATGGAACATTTCACCTGCCATGAGAAGTAACACCACTGTTCGTGCTATTCAGACCTTGGAAGTATAAGCCACAGCTATGAATGATACCATCTGAGCCTGAATCTGATATTCTAGTAAAATAAAGGAGTATCACTGCAAAGGTGGTAAAAACTACAGTTTTAGGAATGTTTCATGTATTTAGTAAGGAATGCTATAAATACAAATGATATATAATGCTCTTCTTTCTACTGTATTTGTGAATTTTGCTGCCATATTTTAGGGCAGTATCGCCTGAAGTAGTATTTGGGTTTTTTTCTACTGCAAAATGCAGTAGAAAGAAGACTTTCAGGTACTTCTATTCAGGGTGCTTAGGTTTTCCTAGAATTGTTTTAATCTGAAATGAGTAAGTCTGGTTACATTTAATAATTGGTCTTGTTCCAGAAATTTAATAAGGTACAGTTTATGAAAAGCATGTTAATTGTGTGGGATTTATGTTACAATTCTGTTTGATCAAATTTGCAATTGTTCAAAGATTAAACTTTGTAAAACAAAGAGCACATGAAACTTAAGATTTGTGTGAAGGCAGTGGCGCATATTGGGTCTCTACTCACTGTTACTTGACCTCTTTGCTTTGTACTCTCAGTATAATAAATACTGCAGACCCATTTTAATTATTCCTTACTTTAGAAAACTTACATATTTTTCTTGAAACTGGATTCAGAGATGTGCAGGAATATTATGGCTGAAACACAAGGAGAACTTGATATGTATTACTATAAAAATGTAACTTTAGCCACAAACATCTTATGATTCCTTCCTGGAATGACAATGTAGGATTAAAGTAATCTTGAGTCGTTACTTATTTGTACCTTACATATTTATTTTCTAATTCTGACTATTTCTTGGTTTTTATTTTTTTTTTTTTCCCCACAGTTAACCTTTCTCTCCAATACTGTTCTTATCTGAGAGATAAGAATTAATTCTGTTAACAATTATCTTCCACAGGTTTCCAGTAGAATCTTAAGAATTTAAGTGTTTTCTTTTGAGGTTGATTTTCTTTCCTGCTTTGTCTTTGCTTCTTGGTACATCCCTAAGTATTCCTAGTAAGTGGAAATACAGAACATTGTATTTAGGCAGATGGCTAATCGATGTGAAATGACTAGTTCAAGATGTAAGTGTTTAGTTAGCACCTTAATACAGCAGGTATGTATCTTGCTAATACCGGAGTTAAGGTGACAAAGGATGATTTTGATCATGTGCTGTCCATGATGCCCAGATTCTGTCACAGAAGAAAGGTGAGGCCGGTGTCCTATGTCAGTCACCATTCTAAGTCCCTGCTGTTCCATGGAAGTAGAGTCCCATGTTCTGGTAATGTGATTTCTGAGCATCATTAAAGCAATTTGAAGTTAAAGTTTTGGATATCTATAAGAGCATACAAAATGCTTGCATAGGATAATAATATTGAGAAGTTTTCCTGCAAGCAGAACTCTGTATGTAGCCTCTTTGCTTCAAAGAGGAAACAAATATAGTTTAAATGGAACAAAACTTCGCAGTGAACATCTACAGCTTCTGCCAGACCCAGTCTTACTTTTTTAATAATCAGTAAACCAAATAAATGAAAAACTAATTTTATAATTGTCTTGTTAGGCTATGTGTGTGATTGAAGCCATAGTGTGCTGAAAACTATCCTCCGGGTCTTCCAAATGTGCACTGGTCATTACATCATTAGCTTAATTATTTTCTTAATAACTTAAAAATTTTGATCTGGTTACTAGCATCCTTCTAGAACATGCAGTGTAGAGAGCTTTTGAAATGGCAGACAATAGGATATTCTCTTGTTAGTCTATAGTTCTGAAATTTGCTGTACGCTCACTCCTACAAATTAATGGGCTGGCTACTGTCAAGTTAAGTGCAAACTGATCATAGAAAAAAGTTAGTGGCTATCCCTGCTGTGTGTGTACATTTTCAGCTTAAAATACATCAATTTTATTCCATTCTTAATCTTAGTGGTTGATGGGCATTTTAAAGAGTACGTAATTTCAGTCTTTCCTTTAAAACTTCTCACAGCAGGATGTCCTGAAATTGTGGCAAACATGAATGATCAGCAAAGTCATCAAGAAACTGTATTGTCTTTGTAAGTGGTTTTGTAATGACTAGTGTAGTCCTTAAAATATAATGTGCACAACTACCCTCTTTACATTCTTCAACAATCTATTTTTAATAAAGCCATTTAGCTTGGTTAATTAGAGTTAGTAATAAATCTTCATGTCTGCTGACTAATCTTAGGAAATATTTTAGACCACACTGATTGAAATAGAGGCTGCAGGATTTACTTAATGTAGATCTGTACTTTATTATCAGCATTACACTTGTGAGAAAAGTTTTAGAAGGCTATGGAAGATCTGCCTTTTAATGCACTTCTTCATGGAAAATAGTAGTAGAAAAAAATAGGCCAATAGAAAAATGGCAAATAGCCCATGCTAGTAATCTCACAAAAACCTTCATTCCCAATTCTAGTCCAGTTTTTGGGGGCAGTAGTATGCCATTTATCTTATCCAGTTTTTTCCTTCAGGCTTCTTGCAACTATTTAAGCTTTTTTCTCCGTAGTTCAGCCCCATGCTATGATACAGCTTCTCTTCACTGTCTGATGTACAGAGCTTTCTCCTCCTTGTCTTTGCACCTGAACTACTACATTGTACTAAGCAATTGTAATTTACTCTCGAAACTACAAGAGAGTTTTTTCAGCTTTTCGGTGAATGTCACTGGAGCAGATTGTAAAGCTAGCACAGACTCAGGTGTCCTCAACTTAATACTACTTGATCATACTTGTATAAAGTCCTTTTTGGGAAACGTTAACTGTGCATGGGTGAGACCAAGTGGACTGGATAGTTGTCACCTCTGACTATGATCTGCTTCTGTTTGGGCTGTTCAGTGACCCGTGATATGTCAGAGACTTACTCTGTGTCCAGTACTAAAAATACATGCATTAAATTCTGTCAGTTTAGCTGTATTACCCATTTCCATAGTAACGGGTTTTTTGGGGGTCTGGACAATCCATTTGTAGTTTTAAAGCACATACTTAACCATTAATAATAACTTGATGCTTAAATGTAGTTAATAGCTTCATGTGCAGGTACTGACAAAATTGTTCTGTATCAGGATGTAGTATGAACTCTCCTCAGTGGAGCTGAGCTTTCTGAAGTAAGGTTACAAGTTTTGGATACCATTTTATGCCATTTATCTGCCTAAAATCCTGGGCAGTAATTTTAAGCTGATTGTAAATTTTAAGTGCATATTATGGTGTTCAAATAGCTATTTGGAAGTGCTCTGAGTATATTTTGTTGACTTGAATGTCATTATAAAGGATCTCTCTAATTTAGTGCCAGTTTGTTTCTGGGGCCCATGCTGAATAATTTCCCAGCTCCTTGTTTGGGGAAACTTTATGTGTGTGTTTTCCTCTATCCAGAATCCTTCTCATGCTGCACATGCTGCAATCCCTTCTGCCCCTTATCTAGCAAAGCCAATCCTGGCTCCAGAAAAATATATATTTTTTTTAATCAAGATCAGTTTGCGGTCAGCCCCCTCTGTCTAGTGGTGTCTAGTGGCGTGAATGCTGAATATCAAGATTACAGTAAGGTTCTTGATAAATAGCAAGAATGTCTCTGCTGTCTCCAGGCAAGCAGATTTTTATCTGCTAAGGTGGTACAGTCCAGAAATTCTGTTTTTCTTATCTCTCTAGGTTAACTGCTCAAGAAAACTGGACAAATGCTTCAAGGGTATCTTGGTGTTCAGTGTTTTTGTATGCTCTTATCTGCTCAGTAGATGTATCTGAAGCATTTGGATCTTTTTGGGAATCCATTCTTGCAGTGGATCTTACTCACTTTATCCATGAATCTTTGCTGTGCAATCCACTTCAATCAGCATCTGATTTTGCCTTCCATTATCTGATGACAAGGATGTTTTTCTTGATGATGGTCACTTCTTGAGATGTATCTCTATAGCATAGTCTTAATATGTCCTATTCCATGTAAAGTTATCTTCAGAGTTCATTCTAAATTCATGTCTACTCTATGATTTGTTTTGTGTTAATTACAGAATTAGCTTTCCTGTTTGTTCCTGAAGCCACAGATTCGCAGGACTGAGTCCTCCTGAATTATTTATTATTCCACAGTGAGATGAACCAGTGCAGGGTGGATACTGCCACTTCAGTTGGTAGTTTTAAACTTACTGTTAAACAGTCTTAAAACACTTCTGTTTTGGGAAAAAATAATTCATTTACCTGAATTTTGATTTTAAATTCTGACTGCCTTCCACCAAACACTTAAATACGGAGTTTATCCTGAATTAAATATAGGAAATTTCATACTAACAACAGCCTTCCTTTTTAAACATCACATTTTCTTCCAGTAGCAGGTACCTATCTGACAGTAACAATTAACGTAGCAGGCCATGTTTTTGTCACACCCATATTATTACCCAAACTTGTTATAAATGCAAAATTTTGTTTGTTATATTTTACTTTACCATATCCACTGTATAGAGTTGCTCCTTTTCCCATTGCTATTATGCTGAATTACGTAAGTGTTGGGGTTTTTTGGGGTTTTGGGGCTTTTTGGTTTGTTTTGGCTGCAGGTAAGGATTAGTGGTGATGCTTGACCTCTTTCTAGAGCAGTGTTAGATTGATATAAATGTCCAGAAGTTAATCTGTGTAGTTTTAAAAGAACAAACTAACAGATATCATGGTATTTAGCTGTTCACTAGAGTCCACTCTCCCAGTTTCACCTGCATCCAGCTTTAAAAGTATGTACCAAAATTAATAAAATCAGGACAATTGTGATTTAAAAAAACATAATAAAAATGGAACAGAGGAGAACCAGTGGAAAAATAAGACAAAATTGTATTTTCAAAATGGTACCATTATCGGTAGTACTTTATTTTAACTTATGGAGCATTCCTGAGAACTAATAATGTTTTTCCTTTTTTCCTTTTTTTGTTGTTTTTTTTGTTGGTTTGGTTTTTTTGTTGGTTTGTTTTTTCTTTGGTTTTTTTTTTTTTGTTTGTTTGTTTGTTTTGTTTTGTTTTGTTTTCACAGGAGGTTCCTATTGATATTCAAGTGACCCCACACATACATCCTAAAGAATACTCTCAATGCCTGAAATATGGAGAGTATAAACTGAGCAGCATTTTAAAAGTGCACGACTTTGCAGTGAGCTGGTAGGCACCATTAACAGTACATTAATTTCAGTGTTACACACATGATGAGTTTTGTTTTTCAACAGGTAATTGAGAAGCATCTGCTTTAAGTAAACTTCTGAAAAACCTACTGGCAGCAGTCAGGGGAGCATTCTCTCTGAAGAATGTGAAAATGACAAAAGTAATGAAGTTTAGTGGCAGCGTAAATAGAGTAAAACACAAGGGCAGAACTGTTCAGATTCAGATTCATCTTTTATGTAAGAAGGGTGGGATTTGGTTAGTAGATCTGAAAATGGGAACCAGAGATGACTATGAACTTGGGTTCCAGGAAACAGAATTACAGTGCTGAATGTTTTTGCAATTTGTATTTGATTGCAGTTTATTCCCTTGGGTCAAAATTCAGAAGAGTTTAGATTTAGATTAGCGTGAGTGTGCAAATAGCCTATAAGCAGTGATATTTCAGGGCTTGCTGGCTGCAGCTGAGGCAGAATAAACATAAAGATATTAAGCCATCCAACATGTTAAAGCTAGTAGCAAAGTTGAGAGAATTCAGAAGCATTGTCTATGTATGAATATATTTTAATTGATTTGAAAAATAATCAATGCCTTAGTAATTTGAACAAACTTTAAGTAGCTTAATGCTTGTTACTGTACTCAGACTGCTAGTAGATTACTCCTGAAGGTATCTGCCTGAAGAATGAACTGTATTCCTCCACTTAATTTTAGAAGTATGATTTCTCCTGGCACCCGAGAAACATAATGGAATGTAGTTATGTTTTAAATGCTTGAAAACTTGGGCAATGTAATTCTAATGCAGATTAAGGTCTTGACAATCAACTTGTGTGTTAAAAATAAGTCAAATGTTGGGATAAGAGTAGTACACCATAGAAACAGTATGTAAAATCAGAGTTGAGGGCGCAAATTACAACATGCTGATGTGGGTGTAAGGTAAGTCTTGTCTGTGAAAAGGGAAGCATTAATAATACACGTATAATAATTACAGCTCAAAGATCACAAATCCTTTAGGTGTCTGTAATAAATATCCACGCACTGCTTTGAGTTTTGCCCTGGTTGGGCAGGCTTCTGCTTAGACCCTCAGATGCTCAGATCTGGTTTTCTGTCTGGCTAATTCCTATCCTATATTCATAAGGGAATAATACTTTGAGTAACTGCCTCCTGTACTGCATAGTCATACTTGTCTGTCGTGGTTTAAGCCTCTCAGCCACACAGTTTGCGCACTCACTCCCCCCTCTTTTTCTTCCCTCCAGCTCCCAGAGGGATGGGAAGGAGAATTGAAAGAATGCAACTCCCACAGGTTGAGATAAGGACAGTTTAGTAACTAAGGTGTAACACAAACCACTGCTGCTAGCACCAATAATGATAATGACAAGAGAAATACAAGGAAAGAGAATAAAGCAGCTCACCACGTATACTCAGCCTGACCAAGCAACGAACTCCCACCCTTCCGGGTCTCTGCCCTCCGTTTTTCCATCCTGGGCATGACGTGCTGTGGTATGGAATACCTCTTTGGTCAGTTTAGGTCAGGTGCCCTGTCTCTGTTTCCTCCCAACTTCCCCTCCTCCCTAGCAGAGCATGAGACTCAGAAATTCCTTGGTCAGACCAAAACATTCTAAGCAGTAACTGCAAACATTGGCGGTGTTACAAGCACTGCTCCCAGGCCAAAAGTCAAAACCACAGCGCGCACCAGCTACTGAGAAGGAGAAAAATGACTGCTACTGCTGAACCCATGACACTTGTCCGATCAGGAATGAAAGCTTTCAACTGGTGTCTGCTGCTGCTCTGAGGTGTCCGTAGTAAATCCACTCATATTAGTGGCTTATTAGGTTTGTTTGAAGAACAGAAGGTGCAAGAATGGTGTGATGTATTGTTTTGGTTTTAAAAGCAAAACAAAACTATCTAGAGGAGGTGGAAGACACTTCCACACTTGGCAGGATTTTCAGTACATCAGGTGGAATAACGATTGAAATGTAACCTTTACAGGCTACATTATCACCAGCTTTACGTGTGTGATAGGCTGCAGAGGGGCAAGTGTGAAGTTATCATTTTCATCTTCCTGTTTGCCTTGTTGAAAGTTTCTGTTTACCTGCAGTAGGAAGTCAGGTTTGAATTGCAAATTACTTTGGAATGTTGTTGCAAAATACTTGTGAATGTTAAACTATGACATATGTAATTGAAAGTAGTAGAAGCTCATAAGCTAGTCAAGAAAGGACATCTCTACCTAAATTTTCCCTTTATCTTACACTTGAATATCAGATAAATATTATACATCTTTATGTATTGTTTTCTTTACCTTTCTTGAATGATTTTTTTTTTATATCTTACTGAAAGCTTTATTCTAGATCCTTATATCTAGTGCTTCTAGTTACTGCTGAAGAGATACTATTATGTGCTGGGGAATTCTAAGTATTCCCTACAGTTAATAACTGGATATCACACCTTAAGGATACTATGCCACTTGAGAAAGCAATTTACTGGAATGAAAATGAGTTGAATGTCTTTCAACTTATTTGAAACTACTTTAGAACTTGCTTGGAGAGACAGCAACTAAGCTGAAAAAAACCCCCCACCAAAACACTGAGGATGTGTATTTAATTTCATATACTGGCAATATGTAGTTGACCTGCATGTAAAAATAATGCTTTAAACTAAGTGAGGGCCTGGGATTGTGCTTTAGAATTACAGAAATGCTTATTTTAGATATGTAAAAATATAAAAGCATGTAAAGAACAAAAGAACTTTAATGCCTTCCTGAAAAGATGTGAACGTTTCATTTGCTTAAAAATCTTTTTGTGTAAATGGTGGATTTTAGTTTCTACATGTTTAAGCATGGGGGGGGGGGGCAAAAAGACATTTAAAATTTAGTTATTTCAGTTCACAAAGATTTGTCCCATCTAAATGCCAGTATTTAAAATCAATCTTTTTAAAGTGATAGAAAAGGACACTTGTTTCTCCTGTTAATGCTAAAGGCTGTGTTGTAGCCTGATTGGCAGCAGGTTGTGAATTGATGTGTTTGTTTGTTTGGTTTGGGGGTCTTTTTAAAACACACTTCCCAATTTCAGACAAATTTGACAGAGGAATACCAGGCTTGGAAGTACCACGGTTCCCATGTGTCTCCAGAGAACAGATCTCCGCTGAAGAAAGGGCTACTTCTATCACCCTGTTAGCTGTAAGCAGCCAAGAATTCAGAGAGGGGGAGAGAAATCATAAATTCTTTTTCTTTTTTTTTTTCAGAATTGCTTCAAATGGAGCTCATACCTTATGAGATGGTATAGAATGCAATCTCATGGCAAACACTTAATGCCCACAGAGCTTAGGTTATCATTTTTAGTTTGACATAGCTGCTTTTCAGTCCTGAAGCTGTCTTTTCTTTTGAAGTCCAAGAGGTTATTAAATGCATAAATCAAGATTTTTCAGAGCAGAATGACTTAGATTAAATTCTCTGTATAGGGAATTGAATAAAAGTGGCCCGTTTAAAGAAATCCTGAACTTTCACTAAATGTATTTATAGCGATTATGATTGTCTCTTTGATTATTTTACAGACAAAAGGTGGAAATCAGTATTGGCTAGATGATATTTTTTTCTTGTGCTTCATGGCATAGACAGAAAACATTTTATTGACTTAAGAAAAAATTGCTTATTTTTTAGGTTTTTTCTCACCAAAACCAGTGTATGAAAAGTACAGAACAAAATTTGACTTGTGTGTATTAATTACTATGTACACTATATGTACAAGTACTACATATATTACTAAGGTTCCTTTAAATTGGACTTCCTGCAAATCCAAATTCCCAGTTTTTCCATGCTAAAAAGATGATATAGATAAGTGCCTTAGACGTTAATGAGTATTAATTGAAAATCCTATTTGCGGAGAGGGAAAAAGATCCTTTGGGAAACTGTGTTTGTTTTCTACTAAGTTTCATGTTTCCCTCTTTTCAGATCATCACACAAGCATTCCTTCTCTGCATTAAGCTCACATTTCTCCACAGTCGTTTTAGATATCCTGCAAAATCTTATGCTGCCTACAAGAATCAATTGAAGATCTATAATGACTAAATGATCTTTCCAGTCTTGTTTGCTTACTGTTCCTTTTCACCTCTCCAAATGAGCTGCTTCATTTGAAGCTCGGCTCAGATGCCCCTATACAAACGCCCGTGGCATGGGGAAGAAACAGAGATGTGTGCACGTCTCCGGAGGAATAATATCATAGGCATCACAGAAACATGGTGGGATGGCTCCTATGACTGGAGTGTTGGAATGGAAGGTTACAGGCTCTTTAGAAAAGACAGGCCCAGATGGCAGAGAGTGGGAGTTGCTATTTTTGTTAGGATTGGCTGGAGAGTATGGAACTCTGTCTGGGGACAGGTGAGCAGTTGACAGAGAGTTTGTGGGTGAGGGTTAAAGGGAGGGCAGCGATGGGAGACATTATTGTGGGGATCTGTTACAGACTGCCTGACCAAGAGGACTCGGTGGATTAAATGCTCTATAGACAGACATGAACAGCCTCATGCTCGCAGGCCCTTGTTCTCATGGGGGACTTCAACCACTCTGATATCTGTTGGAGGGATGTACGGCCCGGCACAAGCAATCCAGGAGGTTCCTGGATTGTGTGGAAGACAACTTCCTTCTGCAAGTAATAGAGGAGGCGACAAGGAGAGGTGCCATGCTTGACCTCGTGCTCACCAACAGGGAAGGGCTGGTTGGA
>JANRGW010027886.1:0-11439 GCA_024733675.1 Psilopsiagon aymara | reverse complement strand
TGGCCAGACCAAACATCACTAAGCCATAACTAAAAACGTTGGTGTTATCAGCACTGTTCCCAGGCTGAAAGTCAAAACCACAGCACTGCACCAGCTACCAAGAAGAAAAATGACTGCTACTGCTGAACCCATGACAGTATCTCACAGACAAGGATCTGGCAATGCATAATTCTGGCACTTCAAACACAGGAGCCTGGTCCTATAGCTTTCTAGTGCTCTTTCCATTGCGATCAGACTAACAGTTTACTGAAACACACAGAGAATGGTGCCACTTCAGGTCACTGCTTCTCATCACCAGAAGAAATGCTGCACAGAAAGACTTACCCAGCAAGGTCACTGTTGTGAGGCAACCACTGATGGAGGCATCACCAAAATCTTATAGAAGAATACAAACTGGTGTTTTACCTTTATAACAGTGAGGTGGAATTGTAATTAGAAAACATCCTAATCTTTGAAGAACTTCTGTGAGATGATAGAGCTTTCAAAAAATCTTCCCAATTCAGCTTATTTTAAGCTTTTACAGCAACTGGCTTCCTTACCTCTTTGCAGTGGATTTATTACCTATCCCTGCCAGAAGTGGGAAACATCTGCTGTATTTTGTAATTTCAAAAATATAATAAACACAAAATGCACATCTTTGCAACAATTTGTTGTTGTTTAAAGTAAATTTTGTTTGTGAAGAGAGGTAAAGGGACAGATGCTCTGTTAATTAGTAAGAAAAACAAGTAGAGCTTCCCATAACTTTAGGCAGTACTGACTCACTCATTTTACTAATACAAGCCTGATCAATTCTAATTCTGTTTTCTACAGAGATGAATCTGCTGATTACATTTGATTTGCTTGAAGACAACTAAGAAAAATGAGTCAGTTTATAACATTACATTGAGGAACATTTTGAGTTTCTAAAATTAATCTCTTTTTTTGCAAAGCTTAATTCTACCTTTGCTTTCTGATTTACTGAACTAAAAGTTACTTAAAGCAGTTTCCCAAATAGCTATCCTTCTACAATGCTGTTCAATAGCCCAGCTTGCAAAATAGAGATATCTGAAGTCATGTTTTGATTTAGTGCTATATGGTATGCTTGAAAAAAAAAAAAAAAAAAAAGAGGAAAAGAGGACATCTACAAACAAAGCACTGTGTTGCAATAATAAAAAAAACTGGGAAAAAAAGACCTGGAGACACGGAACATGATGACATGTTCCAGTTCACACTTAAAACAAAAAACAGGTAAAGAACACAGACAGAGGTGGTGCCTTACAGTAACAGAATGACTTGGTGAATACTATCCTCCCAGAACAGGGTAAAGCAGCAACACAGCTGCTTGCAACTGGAGAAAGCCATCAGACTGTTCAGCCAGTTAGGGGAGAAGAAGAGCACTTTACCCACCAGTTAGCAAGAGCTCTCAAAAAGTACTGTCAGCAGCCAGTAGGACACTGAAGAAAACCTGCAATTGTCAGCAAATGGAGCTGCTATCTCAGGAGGGATGAAATGAGGGTCTTCTAATGTTATCAAGTCAACAGCCCTTCCAGTGTGAAGCAAAGTGACATACCTGTTTTGTGCTCAGGCACAGCAAGACCCTTCCCTCTCTATGGATCAAGCAGGCAGCTTGCACTAGAAGCGGTTCGTAAGGAGAGATGTAGTCTGAAATGGCCTTTTTCCACTTTTAGCTAATCTAGACAATTTATTGGTGGTAGCATTGATTTACTGTAATTCATTACTCAGGTTTTAGGGTGTTCATTATAATCTGAAGCTCTGACTTTAATGGTATGTTGTACTTTAGAAACAATACTCTTTCTCAAAACACAAGACTGTCACAAAAATCTTGAAAACTGTAGACATTAATCTTCAGTTTCAATTAGCTTCCAAGCATAAAAGGCTGTTTTGTCTCATAAGAAAAGGGATTGTACTACACTTGAGAAACAAACTTTAGTAGATCTAAAGAGCTGCAAGTCAGTTATTTTCAATAGAAAGTCACCCTTTAACCATAAGCAAATATATTCTTTATAAAGACAACCTGCGCTGCATCTGCTAAGAGCCAATAGTGCAATTGCTAGCTTTAGTATATCAAAGAGGTTACTATTTATGCCTTCCACGTACATACACCAGTTAGCAAAAACCTTTTCATAGCTTAGCAAACAGTTTCAGTCACTTCATCATCTGTTTTCATTGTCTGTCTTGGTCACTTAATTTTTGCAGAGAATTTTAACAGTGTGCTTTTAAGTCTTGGGAGCAAAATGGACATCACGTTATTGGCAGTATACCGGTGCACTGCTAACTTTCATGTGCCTTTCTACAATTTACCTCCAGCTGATATCCAGCTCAACCATTTTACAGCTACATAAGGCCATAGTTTACTTGGCAAGGAGCAAGTAGAAAATTGTAAGTGCAAAATTTCGGGGAGCTCACTAATTAACAAGAAAAAAACCCAAACAATTTTTTTTATATAGTATTTCAATGATCAGGCTAATAAACAGAAAAACAAGCTAATTCATCAGGCTTGAGAATGTAGCCGAGTGCCCCTGAAGTTTTCAGTCATTTCCTCTAACTGCCCATAGCTGTTATTTCCATGTTGTAAATCTGACCATTTCATCCCACTCTGCTATTTCAACTAGAGAGAAGACTCTCTGTGGATACATGAATGAACTTCTATATGGATTCCGGGTTAAAAAAGGGAAAAAGATCCTGAAGAAATGCCATTGAAAGCCTCTTTTCAAAAACCAGTCCAAAACTCCTTTGTTAAAACACTGAAACCTATACTTCAGATATGCTCAAAGGATGGTGCCTGACTCAAGGTGTGACATTGGTGGGAGACAGCTAACACATGGCTAAAGTTATGTTTTGAAGTGTTCATATGCACTATAGGAAAGCATTCATATTCACTTTTTCTGCAGGAAAATAGCTGTTTTCTGACTGCTCCTTTCGTGTTTCCCACAACATAGGGAGTATGTGCCCTAATCTGCACTCTTACGGGTGTTACATCATGCAGTATATTACACAGGAGACAGACTATTTAGAAACTTTAATGCCTGGAAGTCAAAAAACCCAGGATTTTATGGTGTTCTTGGAATCCTGACCCTGCTGTGAAGCAACATACAAATAATTTATGATCATGCCCTCTTCAGTCCCTCTACCCCCTGACTCCTCCTTTCCAACTGAAATTTGTGTTGAGAAGATTTGTAGGCATGTGCTACCTCCACTGGGATCCCCACAATGGCTAAAGCAGGTGCTCTTGAGACAGTATTGGCAAACTGGAGAAAAACCAGTTTGGTTCCTGTAAAACTTTGCCTATGCTAGGTCTCCTTTCATTCCAGTATCAGCTGTGGACTTCTAGACCTCCAAGAGTAACAGAACAGCAAAATAAAAATATAATTTAAATAAACCATGGTAACACTGTGACTAAAGGATTTAATTGCATTACAGAGGCTCAGATAGCATGAAATGAAAGTAGAAATAAATCAAGAATTACTGTTTCATGCAGAAAAATCATAAAAGTGTGTAATGGTACACAAGGTAATATTTATCTGGGAATAGATGACAGAGGACTTTACGAGACAGAGCTGTAAGGCATGAAAGATAAAAAGTGTAATAAAAAAAGGATAAACTCAGCAGGGATGATAAAAGAAAAAATATACAAATATTAACCCACAACTGACACACCTATTCTTTGTTCTTTCAAAAGTAAAGGATTTTATCTTAAAATTTTAAACTTCTATGATGATGAAAAAAATGAAACAGCCTGACATTAAAATTGAATACCATTTCCTGTATCCAAAGATGAAAATACTATCTGTGCAATCTACTTCATCTTTCAATTCGTCTTTTCAGAACATACTAGTGGTTTTAATAAAGTTCCAAAGAAAACACATTACAAAAGATTTTATTTTGCATTTCTTTAAAGAAACTCATTTACTGATAACTTCAAGACCCTCTCCTCATTTTAGTCTCCTGCTATAAACGTATGCATAATGCAAACGTATGCAAAAAAAGTACCATCTCCATCTGTGGGCTATTGAATCTAACTGCATCTCCACTCCAAACCTCTAAACTTTCTGTCACTGTTCTGAAAGATGGGCTGCCGATGAATACAACAAGTTACAGTACGAAGAACTGTGGTCAAGATAAAAATAGGTCAAATCATATTAACAGTTATGCTTACCAATGGGTTGGTTTCTCAAGGGTGATTGACTACACTGATGCTATTCAAATGTATAAAGTATGTTTATAATCATTCGCAGTATTGTGATCTGAGGTCAGTCTGCATACTATTTTGCAAAATATTAAAAGTCCCTTTGATTAATTCCTAATAGCCTATTTTTAAATCCTCAAGACAGAAAGTTTCCTTCTAGTTACCACATGCCTTTAATATTTGTAAAAGATACATAATTTAATTTGTCCAGATATTCAACAACTATTTTTTCTTCTTGTTTTTCCTTTTTGCTCAGATGTACACTGTCTGTCCAAGACTAGTTTTAGTTTTCTTGAATAACCTTTGTAAACTGAAGACTGGATTTCAAATTTTAAAGGAATTTAACTGGAAGGTAGGTCATTACATACCATACATGACTAGACAAGAAGGTAGCACTTGTTTATCCTCTAATGAGTCACGGTCATTAGTTAGACTGCTGTTTACTGTTCAGGCAAGGAAAAAAAGATAATTGAGTCACACAGAAACAAACTTCAATCTTTTCGAGTCTCCAGGAACAAAAAGTAATGACATCTCATTAAATCAACAACTCATTCCTGCACTTACCTATATTAAATTATATATTCTTTCACAATACCTATTCTGCTACAGTATCACCTTATCTCCATGTTTATATTAAGCTGGATAATTTTATGGTTGTACCATTTGTATCTCTTAAGAGATCGGATAATCAAACCTCATGCTGCAGGCTGTAAAAGAATTGCCAGGGGGATTCCCTCCCACTGCTTCAGTCAGTATCACACAGCAAGGTAGGTGCATCCTTCTGTCTCTGCACCATCTGCCATTAGCCACAGCAGGTGGCAAGATACATCATTTACTAGGCGTTTAAGCATAATGTCAATTTAGGACATGCTTTTGGGACAACATCTGGAAACTGCGGGCTGGCAGAAACAGAGAGACAGAGAGGGGGGGAAGGAAAGAAAAAAAAGAAGGATAAAAAAGAATTAAGAAAAAAAAAAGTAAAAGGAGGGGAGAAGCGGGACAGGGTTTGCTCCAAAAATCTCTGCCTCAGAAGGATTTGGATGAACGGTGGGCAGGTAGAAAGAATAAATCCAATCCTAATGCTCTCTGACTTGCGGACATTCCACAGTCATGTAACCTTGTGACCACTTTCCTTTCATAAGCCTCCTGACCACAATAACATGGTACTTTCTAATTCATCCATTTTAGCCTTGTGCGGTACAGCTTCTCACTGCCATTGGGAAGTACAGCATTGCTTACAATATATTCACATTTGGATTACACTACAACTGCTTTTTTCATGCTTGTGTAAAAGTATCAGCATGCTGTGTAGAGTTAAAACAGCATTTTCAACTTCTTCTCTTAATCTGGTCATTTGGATTCCAGCAGGCCTAGTCAGACCCTGTAGCTCCTTTGTGCCAGTTGTGACTCTAGGAAAATGTACCAGCAGAGAGACAAGGACCTACTCCCAAAGAAGCACTAGGTTGATTAGAAAAGGAATGAGTGCTTTCCAGAACTATGCAAACAATGTATTGAGCAAAGAAGCTTGAAGCCCAGAAAATATCTACTGTCCAGTTCTTGTAACATAGGATTTCTCTTGAACAAAAGGCATCTGGAGAGGCAAAAAACCCCAGATTGCCTTATTCTTAACAATCTACAGGCTAGAGAATATCCCATTAAGCTCAGCGAAGGTCTCGCTTAATTAGCAAGATTGCACTGCTCACCCATAGTTTTGATTTATGGTGTCAGAAATTAACCTGACATTACTCAGATAATTTTCATCACTTGAATTAGCTTGCCAAGACAATAATCAAAATTCTTTTTTTGTTTTAGGGCAGTTGGTGACCTTTGCTTTTCTACAGACTGGCATAAAACACACCTGTGAGTATAAGCCCATTATTTGCCTCGCTTCAAACCTGATGCCTAAAATTTAGCCTAACAGTTTTGAAACAGATGTGACTGGTGACTTGGAATTGTTAAGGCACACAGCAGTGACTGAAAGCATTTGAACTTTTATTGTGATAGAAACTGCACTTTAACCTTGGCAGTGCTGCTGACTGACAATAGTAAGAAAAACCTTAATTTTTCTAGGGGAAGCCATACAATTTGCTGCACACTGAACTCAGTAATTCAGTCTCACTAGACTCATTAATTCAGTTATTATTATGATGAAGTAATGCACTAAAATGACTGTTCCTACCTAATTACCCTTTCCAAATCGTTATCCTGAAAAACAGGTTCTTATTTAGCAGCTAGATCTGAACAGCAGCCTCCTCCCACTTGATAAAACCTGCACAAGTGTCCTGCATAAGTACAGAAGCACTCTACACACTTGTCTGCAGGAGCAGCTCATTCACCAAGTTGCATTTAGCTAAATCTAGAAATGCTGATTTTAATTCCAGTATTCTATTGCACACCAGAAAAAAAGCAAAGAAATCACAGAATCATAGGATGATTTAGGTTGAAAGAGACCTTGAAGATCATTTAGTTACAGCCTTTTGCCACAGGCAGGGACACCTTCCACTAGACCAGGTTGCTCAAAACCCTGTCCAACCTGGCGTTAAATACTGCCAGGGATGGGGCAGCCACAGCTTCTTTGGGCAACCTGTGCCAGTGCCTCCTAACCCTCACAGTAAAAAAGCTTCTTCCTAAGGTCTAATCTGGATTCCCTGCTCTTGTTTCCAACTCTGAGCAGATATCTTGATGTTTTATGCTCCCTGCCCCTCCTCTCCAGGTTCAAAACCACCAGAGACTTCTGGAAATAGCAGAGTTTGGCTATAAGCAGCTCTTGCAGCTTCTGTGACAATTCTGTTTTACAAATTATAGATTAGACAGAACATCCTCATAAAGAAAGCAGGCCAAAGTTCCCCATGAAAGTATAATTGTATTGTTAATACATTAATCATTGAGGTCAGTTTTACCTTTTTACTAACCTGTATGTATTTTTGAGACTGAATTCATGTATCTCTGCCTAGAGACTGCTGTTGGCTTGGCAGTGGTCATATGGCAGTCCATATGGGGAAGATGATCCTCCCAAATTCATGTTCCCTGTGACAGTGGGTTCACCTCTGGAGAAGCTGAGGGACACAACAGCTGCAGCATTGAGGCTCAGAGTGCTCAGCTGCTTCGGCTCTATCCTTACTGCTTCTCCATGGGGTGTGGGCCAAAAACCGTAAGCCAGAAGAGCAGCTCTCATGCTCATCTCCTGTATTCCTGGCTTCCTACCTCCTTACAGCTGAGCTTGGAAGTCCTGCAGAAGCTGACTGCCTCTGACTTCCTTTCGCATGCCTACTGTGGGGGCGAATGTAGGAAGTCCCTTTGAAAGGAGTTCCCAGGAACTCCCTTCCTGTTGTAAGGAGCTGGGATCATAGCTATATTATTGAATTCAATGCCGTTATGTTAGCAGCTTAAAAATGCAATGAAATCATCTAAACCATTGTATTTGTCTGAGGCCAGTGAAGAAGGAAAGGGGTGGCATAAGTAGTGCCAAGAAATTAGCATGTTAATGTTATTTTTAACTATAACACTTTAGCTTATTGATAAATGTAGCTAGAAGGAATACTTAAAAAAAAATAAAATGGCAGAATCCTTTAAATTGATATATCATCACCCAGTCCTGCTGCAGGCTCTCCTGCTGGCAAGCAAGCAGCAGGAACATCCCTTACTGGAGAGTTGGTTTGTGGATTTGAGATAGGTAATCCTGAAGTAGACAGATTGTTAGGGATCAGAAGAACAATTCAGAGACTCTCATTATTTCATTTTGGATTTTGTGATTTTTAGATGCTTATTTGTAATATAAGGAGACCAAAGAGATTTCTTTTCTTTAAGGATAAGCAACAATTAACATGAGTTAATTTCCTACACAGCACTTTTCCAATACCGCTTTCTTTCATAACTGTTCCCTTCTCCTTTTGTTCAGGTACAACCCTGTCTTCTACAGTTTGAACCTTCGTTTGTGCACTAATGAATCTAACTAGGTGTCATAGCAGGCTCTAATGAGCATCACTCGCTTTCATTTAACTCTACAGCTTGCCATTACACACTTCAGAAGATCTGTTGGTTTATTCATAGCAATCACCAGATATTCTTTTTCATTAGACACTAGTTTTCCCTGTTGTGCTTTTCATTATTAAGGGAACCATGAAATGTTAATACTGGCCTCACATCTCACGGCAAAAAATGGCCCCAATCCTGTTTGAAATGCAATCGCTTGTATTGTCAATGATCTTAAAGATCTGAACACAAACAGCTTGAAATGTTCTGCATTTATTTATGAAAGAATGAGAGGAAGAAAAATCAAGAAGGTGGCTCTGTGTAACCCACTTGTCCAGTTTACCTTGTTAACTGGATTTCCTGTAGTTAATTTAAGAGCAGGACTGCAATTATAAAAGCATCCATAAACAACCATTAAAAGCTGTCATATTCCCACCCAGGTTCTTAGCTCACTCAGATTTTAAACCCAGAAATGCTTACACTTTTCAGAACTTCTCTCTGAATCTGTTTTGAGAGGGTTTTGCCCTACCTGCCTTTGCAAATACTTGACTCTGACAACAGGAACATTGCAAAGTAGCCCACAGAAGCCGTATTTTTTGAAGATTTTATTGCTACCATTGATGTCCGGGCCAGATGTTGTAAGATTCAAAACATGTGTCAAAGGGAGAAGTCCTGAAAAGAGCTGAACTCCTTTTTGTGCTAATGATACCAGTCGAGTTTATAACTTATTTTATAAGATGTGATGTTATCTTGTAAGTTTATAGTTTTAAAGGAATGGATGTAATATTTAATTCTGGAATCCTTTCATTTTTTATTAAAATGTTTTCATGCTAAAAATTTCTTCACATTTATTCCATAATATTGTAAATGACAAATTTTTTAATAGTTTCTAGTTTTAATAGGTTAATAGACTTGATACCAAGCTTCCTTAAAAAAAAAAAAAAAACAAAAACAAAAAAACAAAACAATTTGTATTTATTCAGCTCTAGGTTTAGCAGAAATGTTTAACTTCTGTCCTGATCAAACATAAAACTGGTATTGAAATAAGTACCACTTCAGACAACCACAAACAAACCTTTCCAGAGTTTACAGAATAACCATTTTTACAAACCAAGTGTCAGTTTTCATGCTATTTTATCTCATATCTGCATTTCATTTAGGGTGACCAGCCTCTAAATTAAGATAAATGCAGTCACTATTTGTATTTAAATTTCATTATTCTGTCACTCCCACACTGAAGACTGAAGAAGATGCATTTAATTTAGGTGACAGTAACATCATCCTTGTACATAATCTGCCGCAGATACTGAATCCTAGAACACGCCCTAGAGCATTAATCCACCTCAACTTTATTTTGCTTTCTGGAGTGCTCTAATAAATATTTGACTGAACAATATTTGTGGTTCATTATGGTGCTTTTGTTCTACTGCACAGCCACATTCTGAGTACAAAGACTCTCAAAAGCACAAGAACCATTTTTATTTGGGTTTTATTCCTGCAATATTAGAGAATCTAAAGGGTAATGATGGAGATTATCTTCAGTTCTAACAGCTCTTGAAATAAAGAACAGAAAGCCTTTCTGTCCTTGATTAATAAGAGACAATCTCTCATTTCACTTCCAGCTATGTGGCCTTATTGGTAAAGACAACCACAACTATTCCCGAAACTTTTCTCTTGTGCTTGCCTCAGTGAATATGAGCATAAAATATGCTGAGTATCAGTGTCCTATAGATAATTATTTGGAATAAATAACAAATGCCTTCTGTGGATTGGACCACCACAAAGATTAGGGACTTAAGGAGAAGCTGTAATACCTGAAGAACTGAATACAACTGGTAAAGCAATTGTTTATGTACTAGATCATCACAGCTGTAAAAGTTTCTCACAGTGGGAATAAGCAGCAGGAAAGGAAATGCTTTGCATACAAGAAATGCAAGAATTACTCTCCATATCTATGAAATACTCACAGAAGTACCTAACAACAGATTGGTGGGACCTTGTGTGAAGCATTCCTCAGAAAATTCAAACTCGTTCAGGGTTAAAAAAAGTCAGCTGTTTTCTTAGGTATGCTGAAGAATTGAAAAAGATCATCAATAAAACCTCTCTCCAGCTCACGCACAAAATGTTCTTTTCTGTTTGTTTTGACATCAGTGTCTGATCTAAGTACCTTTCATTCAGATGAGTATTCAGTTCTTAAAAGTTCTTAAGATTTCTTAACTTGTATAAATAACAATCACTTGGGTGGAAAAAACCTCATACCGTATAAGCACCTGCTGACAGAAAGTTTGATCATCCTTTGCCAAAGCCAGACATCACGAATATCTCCAGAAAGCTTCCCTTTACAGCCTTCCTTCAGTTTTCTCTTCCTCTTTTTAAGCCTAATATCCATTCTATTCAAAAGCTCTTGTCCAATTTATTTGTAATAAAAAAAATAATTTCATTTCAGCGTAAAAAGGATGTTACAGACTAGGAAGAAATTAGGAAAGAAAATACACTTGACTGATGAAGCATTGGTTATCTATATACCCTTTAACAGATAGTCTGTGTAAAGATTTGGAGTCAAGTTATGGCACATCTAGGACTGAAGAAAGTAAGAAGTCTCTTTCAGTGTTTAGTCTTGTTGTTTTAGTTGGATTTTTTACCTGAAGATGACTTCAGAATTAGAAAGCTACTTGGTGGTTTCTGTACTTCTCTCTTGTCTACCATCGTATAATAAGAATTTATTTCTTTCATACAAAACTGCTGAGTATTGGAAGAATCCTTGTCTTTCACTGAGTTTTCCATTATCTCCATGTAAATTTCTCTGTATTTTTTCCCTAGGATAGCAATTGCACAATTTTTTCCCCCGATAGCATAATTAGAAGCTCATGATTTTTTTCAGTTATACAAAAATGTCCCCAGAAAGTTCATTTCATATTGTCCATGTGTACATTTTGTTAGTAAAGCTCAATGCCAATAATTTATGATAGATTCAAGGTATCAGATTCTTGCAAATTGTACTCAGTGTAGTTTACCTTTACAGGGAGCAGGAGACTATCACATCTTTCCTGTGATCAATTACAAAGCAATACTCAAAGAGCTATAAAGAATACTAAAGAACAAATACTAAAAATCAGTCCACATAGTGTCACCCTGCTGAGAGCACAGTTTTGAAAAACTTTAGCAGTATAATTTCAAATTTAAACAAAGCTGTAAATGTTAAATCACCTCAGTTATTCAAAAAAATTATTCATTTCTAATTTACATTATCATGCTAATAAATCAAATTTCCAACCGCCCCC
>JANRGW010027882.1:0-12154 GCA_024733675.1 Psilopsiagon aymara | reverse complement strand
TTGATGCAGCCCAGGATACGGTTGGCTTTCTGGGCTGCAAGAGCACACTGCTGGCTCATGTTCATTTTCTCATCAACCAACACCCATAAGTCCTTCTCTGCAGGGCTGCTCTGATTCTCTATTAAAGTTGCATAGTGGAGCACTCAAAGCTAAGTGCATGTCAAGAATAAGGTTAACAACAGTTTTACTCCCTCCTTCCTAATTTCCTTCCCAGCCTGTATTCATGCAACTTTGCAGTTGCCTCACTGCAGCGTTGTTCTATTTTTCTCCTGGGAAAACACAATTAGGTTGGAAAGACAAAGTGCCCAGGGGGAGCAGAGGTGCAGCTGGTGTGAGTAGCGTGCAAGAATCTGTGCTGTCCCCAGGGACCACCCTTGGGATGGACCTAGAATTGTGCCATTGCTTATTGAGTGGCATGGTGGGGAGCTGGGCACTCCTGGTTGTTTTAAAGGAGGAGGGAGCAGGCGGAGCTGCTGCACTTCCCTGTGATGGTGAGGACTGGCAGAGTGAGAGCAGACCCTGGGCAGCTGTTGCTCTGGTGGGAACAGCGGCCATCAGGAGGCCTGCCTGGTCAGTCAAGGGCTGGCAGTGCTATTAATAATGAAACTGAAGGATCCTTCCTTCAGCGACAGGTTTTCCTGCCACTTTCCTACTTGGGGCATTTGTTTCCCATGAGACCTATGAGAGGGCTGGGCTTTTTCTTAGCTGCTGCCACAAATGCGCATCCTCACCACAGCAAGTCCTGCAGGTAGTAGACCTTCATTAGCAGGGCACCACACTAATATGTACTAAGCTAGTAAGTAATAAGCTACTAAATCCCTCAGGAGATTCCAGAAGTAGCTTATGACCAGTTAACCTGAGGATCTCTGCATCACACTTGGCGTGTGTTAAACCTGCCTTCTGTCTTTTGTGACACTTGGTGTGCTGGCTCACCAGTGGTCTTCTCCCTGACTATTTATCACATGGCAGCAAGCTGCGGAGAGCTGTGTGCAACTGAAGGACTTCCTCCAGGAGCAGTAGGTAAAGTAATACAGGTCACACTTGATTTGTTTCTTCCCTTTGTGTGGTGTACATGCTGCATTTCCGGGACAGGTGAGGGAATTTGCTACAGGGAAGCACCTTGGTGCAGGTGCGGGCTGACACTATTGAACTCCTTAATCAGTGCCTGCATCTTGTATTGATGCCAACAATTTTACTGTTAAAAGCTATAGGAAGTTAAACTCAGAGGCTGTTTTATACAATACAGATCCCATGCCTGTATAGGATACTCAGTACTGACTCCAGTGGAGCTTATCTTCTGCATCAGATAGACGCTGAGTTTCCTTTAGGAAGCCCTAGCTAGAGGGAGAGGCATTGTTTATTTTTAATGAGGCCAGTTAGCCTGAAGCAACCCACCTGGCTGCAGAAATAAGTTCTGTGCGATACTACTTTTGCTTCCTCCAAAGATCTGGTGTGAAGCTGAAGCCTCTAGTGTGGCTATAGCCAAAAGCTGATTGAAGTCTTTGGGTGTATAAACCATAGGGTAGCAGAAAGAGATGCTTTGTGCCTTTTTTTGAAAAATCTATATTTTGGTTTTAAAAATAACAATAAAACCTGAAGAAGGTGCAGGAAGGAACCATGGAAACAAGGGAACAAAGTACAGTGACAGGCACTGAACACCTCAAAGCCAGAGAGGTGACTTGACGTCATATATAAACTTGGCCCTAAAGGGACCTTGGCAAGTAAAGGAGTAGCGAAGAAAGGATTGTCAAGGACTAATAGTCAAAAGCTGATACCATTGAAATTCCAGCTGGAAATAAGCCGACACTTCTATGGCTCAATAAAGGGACTAATGAATGAAATTTAATAACTCATGATATACAGAGGTCAAAACAGATAACTGGTTCTTTCCTCTGGGCTTCAGTTCCATGAAGCCAAGATCTGATGTACCTTCTGCAGTTTCATCAAGGAAAGAAATATGTAAGAAGTAGCAGCAAGTCTGAAAGAACTTGAAAATGTTTCCTACAATCTCAAATGCAGTTTCAGTGTGTTAGAAGTTCAGAGGAATTTTTTTATTCACTTTACTTTGTTTTGGCAAATTTGTTCTGAGATCAGTTAGCTCTAAATTATTCCTGTGTGCAGTTTGGTAAGTGTACGTAACTTTAAATAGATTTAAGGAAATATCTGGAAAATAATTGGTTGAAGAATCCATTAAAAAACTAATGTTTCTGAACTGAACAATATTTTTATCCTTTGGCAAATGAAATGATTTTGCTTTCAGACTGGTATGAATTAGGAGTAATTAAATTCAAGCCAACGGAGTGACATTTGTCAGATTGGATGTAAGCAAGTTTATGGTGCTGTCCACTAACAAGAAACCTTGTAAAATGTGCCCCTTGTGGGTTTTCTGGTTTTAGCTGTTTATTAGGACTGCTTGAATTATTCACGGTGTATAAATTACCTGATAAAGTTGAATCTCTTTCTGTCAGTGAAAAGTTTTCAGACTGGCTCTGAATGCTGAAATGAAGTATGTGCAGTTGCTGGGTGGTTTAGGAGTTTGCTGGACTATCTGCCTTTTGTTACCTGTGGGCTGGTAGTCAGTGGGTCATGTTAATCATGTGTTATTATCCCAGCTTGGCTGAGGCACTGACGTCTTTTAAGGAGGCTGGATATACATATGCAGTGAATGGAAGTCCCTTAAGGGAGCAGTGGGAAGAAGGATCCTCCATGTCAATGCATGCAAGGCCCATAGCACCAGCTCTGTCTCATTCCCTGCAGTCAGACGGTTCCTGGACTGGCTGAGGACCTCCTGCCTGTCCTCTGTCCTCTTCATCCCCAGCAAAACCAGCTTTTTCGCTCTGAACCCCGTACCCCACAGTATCCAGCTTGTGCAGCCATGGTCATGCTGAAGCATGAGCTTTGCTGCCTGTCCTCTGCCATGTGATCTGCCTGTTCCTCAGTGTCCATGCTCATGCATGGGGATTCCCACTGTGGGAAAGCAAAACACGAGAGTCTCCTCATGAATGGTCCTTTTTTTGTATGCATATATTCATTTGTGTGTGCATATATGCGTATATTCATATGTACTCGTACGCACACATATAGATTCATGAGGAATAATCAGTAACTGAAGACTGGGAAGGGAAGGAAAAGCCTCTGTTGCATGGCTCTCCTCATAAATTTTCCTGCCGTGTGAGGTGGAGAAAAGGTGTGGGAAGATCATGGGAATTTATATTGTCTCATGTGTTTGAAGTGGTGTATTGATAAAAATGTTGTTTTAATTGTTTGGAATAGTTACACAGAAGCACTGCTCCTTCACTTGCATTGTCCTCTGTCAAACTGTTCTTAGAGTAGCCTTGGACTTTGGAACATCTGAATTTAATTTCTTTTAACACTAGAGATATTTATTCCCATTTGAGAGAGTAAAAGAACAGAAATTTTTGGGAGCAGAGGTAGCTTGTAAAGATAGCAACATTAAGTTTGTTAGCTGGTCCGTAGTAATTAAGCTTATTTCCATAGCAACATTATCAGTTCAGCTCCAGAATTTTGAGACTTTTGTGTGCCCAGTAATTAGAACTAATATCCTAATTTTAGTACAGATATTATGTGCGTATTTGGTGACAGTCTTGTAACTAAGAACACTGATTGGGGTGTGAAATAATGTTCTATTTTCTTTGAGTTCTCTTTCTTGGATCACTTCAGACTGCTTAACTAGCTAAAAACAAATCACTGCAGTTGCTTTCTTGGTATATAGGACTGGATTTCCATTTGGGAGAATAGAAGCATATATGTATATATATAATTTACTTAAATACAAAAGCTTGCTTATCTGTGCAATCCTTGACAAAACACAAAGGCAGAGACAAAGTACAGCATTCAGAATATCCATATAACCCTCATCTAAATTGCTCTATTTCAATCCAGTGATGGCCTCTCTGATGAGCGGTTGCTGCTGAGCTTGGAAAGGGAGGGTATTCAGCTTGCTTGCAAGCAAGCCAAGGGGTTGCGTGGTTGAGATCTGCAGGAAAAGAAGTCCTCCATCCCAGCTTGGTCCCACTCCCCACCTGTGCTTCTTGGCTTCCCTGGGACTTCCCATTAACCTCACCAGAGGCCAAGCTGCCCTTTGCAGTAGCTATTTTTCTGAGCTTCCCCATGAATACACATTTGATGGGATGCACAGCAAATAGAGTTTTGGCAGCACACATGGGAATGTGTGTGAGTTGTACAGAAGTCCCCAGATATTGGCAGGTAGCCCTCGGGGTTTGGGGGGAAGTGTGCCTGCCCCTTATCTCCCCACTGCCATTTCTGTAGGACTGAGGACTAGGATCTTTTCCAGAGCACACCAACAGCCACCCTTTTAATAACAAAGCAGGACTAGAGGAAAGCTGTGGCATGAGATTGCCATCTTTCCAGTGAATTCAGTGCAATGACCTTGGTTTATATCATTTAGCCCCATATGAGCAGATTCTGCCTATTTCTTATAACCAGCCTAGCAGTATAAATATACACATATTTGCATTCCAATTAAAGACACTACATTTTATCCTCACTGATGTTGCCTGTGAAATGTGATAGGAAAAACTAAGCAGCCACAGTAGGAGAACTTAGGTTTGTGTAGATTTGCATCCTCCATCCCCTAATCCTTCTCAGCTCCTGCAGCACCACTGTGTTTGATCCTGCATTTCCAACTTTAGCCTGGTCTGGGACTGATTGGAGCTAACTGTGCAGGGACAGAGAGCAGGCTGTTGCCTCCCAGGATGAGAAAACTCTGCTGTCTGTACCCGGCCTCCAATTTTCACAAAACCTGCCAGGATTCAGAGCATTGCTTTCAAGCTCAGAGGCAATTGTCTAGATTACTGAGAGTAAATATTTGTGATTGTTGGAGTTTTACCACGGCTTTTGACACTGTGTACTCTCTACTGCAGAAGAGGGAAAAAATGCAGTTGTTGGCAAGGGCAAGGCCACTGTAGTGGGTTTAGGGGCAGACAAGGGGGATGCAGAGAACAGATACAGAATTTGCTGGAGGGAAAGGTGGTACAGGCTGCTCTGCTATCTCCACTGCCCTATTGCCTGTTAAAAATTGCTAATTTTTAATTAAACAGAAGGACAGATAAACCTTTTTAATAGTGCAGCATGGTTTATGACAAGGTTTACAGCAAGGGAAGGGTTCTTGATGATTTTGGTGACATGGTTTAGTGTGTGGTGTCCCTGACCATGGCAGGGGGGTTGGAACTGGATGATCTTAAGGTCCTTTCCAACCCTGACTGTTCTATGATTCTATGATTTCCATCTCTGGGACCTCTATCTTCCCTATCCCCAGCTGTCAGTTTTGCTTAAAACTGGCCAGCAGGTTCAAATATCACTAAGGAAGGCTTGACAGATGTATATACAATGTGATTGTGTAAGGCTTAATTTCTTTAGAAGCAAGCCTGCAATGTTTTGACAATAAACCCCTGTGTCTTGGCAGACACCATAAGGAAGCAGGTTCAGCATATGCAGTGGATATATAGTAGAAGATGACATTAGAAGACTTGCTCCTGTTGTTAATGATTTCTGAAGGTAAGAGCAGTTAATGTATTCATGACAGACTTGTACCCAAAGATTTGTAAGCAGTTCATGGCATTCCATGAATGGGAAGCCAATGACCATACAGCTCAGACCCAAATAGAAAATAATTTTGTAGCAAAGGACTTCAGATTTTGCAGATGCAGCAACTCAGCTGTAATCCCCCTGGCAGGGAAAAAAATCATTTAGTAGACTTGCCATAGAATACCTGGGGGCTTACAATTTAGTCTGTGTGGCCTCCTGGAATTTTAGCACAATTTGGCATCCACTTCCCCCTAAGGAAAATGAAACTCTGCATTACAACCAATATTTTGCTAACTTGTGTTTGCCTGCAAAAATTCCATTATAAATCTAAAGACAGTGGAGAAATACACTGCTGGTGATGGATTTGTGCACAAATTGACAGATTAACTATTCTTAAGAAATAACTAGTGAACCAGACTAACATACTTTGCACATGAATCATGGTGGGTTTTGGAGTCTGAAACACTATTTTTTTTTTACCATGGGTTTAAATGGATGAACTACTGTTTAAGTATAACCAATTCTGTGCAAATGTTTTTTTGTAAGCTTGCAGGTAAAAAGCGCAATGGCTGGTTACAATAGGCAAGGGGAACAGCTTATAGACTGGATACAGAGGGGCATACTTAAAGGTAAAATAAAGGTGTGAGTGATGCAGTGCTATAACCAAGACCTAGTCCAAAGTCTAGGTAGTGACCAGAGCCTTTCTAATTACAATGAAGTGCCACTACTTATGCCCCACAAAAACAAAATTACTGGAATCTTTGTCCCTTTGCTTTGGCTTAGACCTGATAATTTTAGCTCTAGGAAGGGAAGTGGACAGAGGGAGGTCATGGCTGTGAGAGGCAAGAAGTGCTGGCTACCTCTTCCATCACTAGAAAACTTGTGTGATGGCACATCATCTCTCCCTCCAGTCAAGTCAACCAAACTGTCTTCACTTGCTCTTGAAGGAGATCGAGGGTTTAAGGACCCTTGCTAACAGTCATGTTATGATCCCTTTCTTGTAAACTTGTTTGGGCTTTGGGACACACATCTTGGGGCTGCACATTGCTGCATTTATGTACAGCTCCTGTGAAACTGGAGAATGCTATTAAAACTTCAATCGCAAAAGAGCTTAAGTTTTTTCCTTACTTTCTCTCTTTATTGTTCTCACTTTCAGTAGGCAATAGAAAGGCCTTCCAATTTTTTTATACCTTTGGGGTTTTGTTATAAACCTTTGGGTTTTGAGGACATTGGTTGAGTAAATACTTGGAGGCATCTTTTTGTGAGGTGTAATTCAATGTCCCTTGGCTACAGGAAGGGGGTCAGTACAAAGGGTAAGGACATTCCTTTCCACTGAATTCACATTTTGATAAGGCCATTATTTAGGAGGGTGTGGTAGATTCATCATATTTGTGGATTTATTTAGTCCTCTTTTCATCGAAACCTGGAGATCTAGGTGTCCACCACTGTTCATAAGCAATATTTGCAGCCCTCACTCAGTTTAAAAAACATTTTATGAATCATTTATAAACATTACTCATTCACAGGAAACAAATAATTGCTGTATTAAAAGTTCTGCTTTCCCAGGAGACTATATCCAAAGAACCTTTTTTGCAAGCCCTGGTGGCCCTAGCAGCAATACATATCTTGCTGAAATGAGAGAACAGCTAAATATATATATTTCGGCTAATACAAAAGAAGTGGGTCAAAATGTGCTATATTACCAATGAAACATAGCACTTTTTTGCCTTCATGATATAAGGTAAATCACCTTGGCTGCCTGACTGTGATAACTATGGATTGGGACTGCCATTTAGGTATAAACTAGTGGGAACTTGATCTGCTGCATATACATGAGGAGGCCCTAACACAGGCATGTCTTTGGTTCCTCTTCATGTGATGCTTATGCCTCATGCATGAAAAAGAGAATTGTGAAACTGTTTTTAAAGGCTGCAGTATGTTGTGGGATTTATTGCAAGGAGCGCTGAGAATTGGTAAGCTAAAGAAGTGCCCTATCATATTTTGTCTGATATAGGGATTTGTACAGCCCTCTGCTGCAAAAGACAGGACAAGTGGAGTAGTGTTTCTAACTTAACGGATAATGTATAGTAGCAAATACGCAAAGGAAGAGACAACAATGCATAGTGTCTGTATTTTAGCCCCCCCTTCAACATTTTTCATTTAAACTTCATATGTAGAACATTATAATCTATTGTGCAAAATCAAACTATGACTTCCCCCAGAAAGCTTCCTATTACCTGGTGGAGAATGCCAGAATTACCTGTGCTAAATATGTTAAGAAGTTATCTTTTCCATTCTCTCTGCACTGCGATTCAATGGACTAAGGAGTTAAGTTCTCCTCTTAGATGGGAAAGGTGAAGCATTGCAGATAGTGAATGTATCTGGCATGAAACTAAGAAACTACTGGGAAGTGTGAAAGGAATTTCTTTGGTGATGTAATGGAAGATGTTTGGCATTATCTTCTGGCACCAGGAATAGAATGGGGAACCCCTGGAAAAGAGTTGAAAGTGGAGAGCAGATTGTGTTAGGGACACTGTGACCTAGAGAGAGAAGCTGCCCAGGAGGCCCCAAAACTGGGGGCAACTAACACTAGTAGCCATGGTTATTACTGCAGAGCGATTGCACTGATATTTGTTAAGTCAGTAATGGAGATGGAAAGGACCATCTACATCCCAGGTGTGTTTTAGTAAGATCTACATTGCTGTGAAACAGTTTTGTTACACTTTCATGAAAAGCAGCAGTGCTTAGTAATATAAGTTGAATCATTTGGAGGAATTAAAGTAATGACAATCTAATACTGATCCTCCTAATTACGGAATAAATTAGCATAAAGGAAATAAATGACGCATTCCTGGATTTACTACTGAAGGTTATTTTATTAAAATGATAGTTTCTTGATTTGGGTTGTTTCTGAATATTCAGGTGTGATTTTTTTTTTTATTTTATTTTTTCAACTGGCAGTAAGAAAGATACATAGAAATGAAAATATATGGAAGAAAGTACACTGTAGAGAAGTAATCGTCTACTTTATCTTTCATAAGGAGCTGGTCATGGGTTTTCTAGACTGGCTTTTCTCTCTGCTCGCATTAATTGCACAGCTGGAGCTTACCCCTGCTGATAGAAGCTTGCTCTTTAATTCAATAATTGTATTTATTTTCAAATACTTTATGAAGACAAGTGCATTTACCGAAGTTTTAAAAAGTTGTTTTTTTCAGATTCACATCATGGTATTGTTTGGATTAATAGTGTACCCACATTCCAGAAGTCACATCTTTTCCAATAAAAATACATGAAGGCATGTTGGCAATGCAGGACATGAGTATTCTGTGAAACTCTATTGCACAAAAGGAATGATGGAAGTGAAAGTTTTTTTTTTTATTATTCCATTTTCCTATTTTGTCTACTACCTCTTTCCTGTTTTGTTTGGTAGGTGAGTTTTGGGGGGGTTGATCCTGGTATGAGAAGGGATGCGCACAGAGACCCAAAACAACAAGTTGGCTTTGGCAGTCAGACAATGAAAGCTTCATGAATTTCAGATTTTTCAGACATCAACCATGTGCTGAAAGAGGGAGGAGAAAAGAAAATAGATGAACGTTGTCAGACTTGCCATTAGGTTCAGAGGGCTCATACTGAATTAATCTGAAGTCTGTACACTGATCAGTCCTTGGTTTGGATGACTGACACCATGCTGTATGTACCAGTAAAAACTGCTGAGCATATTGTCTAACCTTTCCCTGTAATTGCAGCATCAATCACTCTACGATTAACATGCTCACTGGCACCCTTTTTCATCTTCTGCAATAGTATCCCTTCCAGTAAAAGAACGGATTAATGGCTGAGCACTAGAGGAAAAGAAAGGAGTCTTCTCTGAAGGAGACCATATGAAAGTCCATAGAAAATCCTAATTTATAATGTGTCACTTGGAATAATGAAACACCCTCCTTACTCTGCAGAATCAATAGTTTCTTAAATATAAATGGAAATATATAACTGAAAAGGAGGATCATTTGTCTGTTGAATACCTGTAACCATATTATATAGTAACTTTGATTTGTAAATGCTTTTTTTTTTTTCTGGATGGAGAGAGATCAGTCTAATCCTATTACACATTTCTCATTTTCACAGCCAAAATCTCATTCTTCTGGGACATGAGTCAGCCTCTTGCCTCTTCTCACCCATGTCTGGAGCATGAACACTTATCTAGAAAGATTCAGGAACACTATGTAGCAAAGGAATCCAACTGCGAATAATAAGATAACACAAAGAGAGAAAAATTTTACCTGAATACTAAAATATAACTTCCTATTTGTTAAGTTTGCGGAAGACCCTCTTGAAGAAGTAGTCAATTTACTTCTCGTACAATAAAGAATAGTGTAGACAATATATAGTAAAGGGTGCTTTTTTTCTGTAATCAGAATATTTTAATAATTAATTTAACATTGGGGTTGTTTCTTAGTACTGTCCTACGAGAGGTTATACAATAATTTCCATGGCCACTAGAATTTCCCAAATATGTACAAATATAAATGTAAATCTGATAGGAAAGTATTACTTACATTTTCCAGCACACTTCAGCTGGTGATAGGTCATCATCTAAAAGATTACATCCTTTAGCATTTTGGAGTCACTAACCTTCTGAGCTGAAAACTTCATTGTCTTTGAATTCTAAGACCCAGGGCTTCAACCTGCCATAAAAAGTGCTGCATTCACATTTGAAGATTTCTCAGAGTGTGTTCAGTTTTCATAGCACTGTACAGGACCAAAGCTTATGCTGAATTGCAAGCAGCAGCTCAGGCAATTAAATGAATAGAAAATCTTCAAGAAGGTAGTCCAAACAAAATCTAGACTGATGCTTTTGTGAAAAGACTGAACCGGCATTTTAATAAATTTTCTATAATTCAAAGATCTTCCCTATTAGAGTGATTATTTTTTTTTTTCCATTTTGATATCTTTTCAAGGCTTCTGATGATCAGAGAGCAAGAGCCTTCCCCAAGAGACACCTTCAGCAGAAAACAAATAGTAATACATTAGGCATTCAAGGTAGACCTTGCAGACAGCTACTCAGTTCCTCATAGTCTGATAGATGCCTCCAGAAATTACACTCACTTCTAAGTGGAAGGTAGCATGTGATACCCCGTTTATGTACAGCTTCTTGACTTCCACTGGTGGGCCAGTAATCCATATTTCACAGCTAGCTTTCTGTGTCATCTGCTCTTTGTCAGAGGTACAAACTATGTGTTCTTATCCCTCTACAGTCAGCCTGGTTTTAGATGTTTTATGTTAGCTATTTCGTGAGGAACAAGCAGCCATATTGAAGCTGAAACTAGGTGCCTGTTATAAAGCAATTTCTAATCCATCCATAATTTCCCACCACAGAAGTCTATTCTTTCTGGAAGTTCACATGCTGAATCTTGGTGAATAAGGGAATTCTAGGAATGTTAGGGAAAGAGACTTGGGTAAATTTATAAAAGTTCACCTAATTTCATAGTCTCAGATTGGAGTCTTTGTTCTACTCTGAAAGAGCCTGACTAGGCATTCCACTTTAGCTTTACTTTGCCTGTCTTTGGGGACTTCCTTTGGGCTGTGAATGTTTTGTAGGAAATAGGTCACTTGCAGAGACATACAATAGATTTCTCACCTAAAATGCAGAAGGGAAATGATTAATTGGATTTTCTTGAAACTTGACTGTAAAGGTTTGTCCTACTTTGTGACAGACACTTTATGCAATTTATTTAGAATCCTTGTGTGTTAATTAGAAGATGTGTATATTATCATATTCATTATCTTATTGAAAATACATGTTCTGAGCAATGTAAGGAAAGTGATAACTTGGAAAATTGGCTATGTATGAAAAGTAGCAAAGTCACCTGGGAATTTCAGAGTTGTCAATAGATGTTGGAAGTGTTCAGGTTCTTATGGGAAAACAATGTTCTCAATGATAAAATATGCCAAAGTTCTTGGTATGGGTGAGAACATGCTAGGCACAAAACCTATTTGCTAATAGGAGTAAGGGTTGTAGTTTACTGAGGTGCATCTTAGAATCATAGAATGATAGAATAGTTAGGGTTGGAAAGGAGCTTGAGATCATCTAGTTCCAAACCCCCTGCCATAGGCAGGGACACCTCACACTAAACCATGTCACCCAAGGCTCTGTCCAACCTGACCTTGAACACCGCCAGGGATGGAGTATTCACAGCTTCTTTGGGCAACCCATTCCAGTGCTTCACCACCCTTACACTAAAGAATTTCTTCCTTATTGCCAATCTAAACTTCCCCTGTTTAAGTTTGAACCCATTACCCTTTGTCCTATCACTACAATTTCTGATGAAGAGTCCCTCCCCAGCATCCCTATAGCCCCCTTTCAGATACTGGAAGGCTGCTATGAAGTTTCCATGCAGCCTTCTCTTCTCCAGGCTCAACAGTCCCAACTTTCTCAGCCTATCTTCATATAGGAGGTGCTTCAGTCCCATGATCCTCCTCGAGGCCCTCCTCTGGACTTGTTCCAACATTTCCATGTCCTTTTTATGTTGAGGACACCAGAACTGCACACAACACTCCAAGTGAGGTCTCACAAGAGCAGAGTAGA
>JANRGW010027881.1:7939-32494 GCA_024733675.1 Psilopsiagon aymara | reverse complement strand
CACTTGGCATGGTTAAGCTTCATCAGGTTGGCATCAGCCCACCTCACAAGCATGTCAAGGTCCCTCTGGATGGCATTTCTTAACTCCAGCATATCCACCGAGCCACAAAGCTTGGTGTCATCGGCAAACTTCCTGAGGGTGCACTCAATCCCACTGCCCATGTCACTGACAAAGATGTTGAACAAGGCCGGTCCCAACACCAATCCCTGAGGGTCAGCACTCGTTCCTGGTCTCCAGCAGGACATTGAGTCACTGAGCACAATTCTTTGCTTGCAGCCATCCAGACAGTTCTTTATCCACCAAGTGGTCCATCTATCAACTTTAAGCCTCTCTAATTTAGAGACAAGGATGTTGTGTGGGACTGTGTCCAAGGCTTTGCCAGAAGATAGATTCTATGAATGTTTCCTAGCTCTAATAATGTGTTGCAGTGGAAATGCCCTCAAAAATAGTTAAACACAGTCATTCTATTATTCAGATTCCAAAGTTCTATACTGTCTTTGTTTCCCTGTCACATTGTCTTATTGTTTTAATACCAAAAATACTCCAAATGGGTTATTTATATTAAGCTCAGGGACATATTGGAGCATCAGTGATTCTGTGGATAGTCCCTTTGTCATAAATAACCTTAAAAATAATTTAATTGTTTTTCAAACTCTTCCTTGAAAAAAAAAACCAATCCTATCACCCCTTCTCCTGAATGGAATTATTGTCTGCACTTTCTGTTTCCCTTCCACTGCCGTGTGTCAGCACCTCTCCTGAGCTACCAGATTACATTTCTGACTACTTCTGTGACTGAGACACTTATTAGATACAGCCTGACACTTCCTAGCAATAAGTGTGAAAAACTGAGAAAATATTTAATTTTCTAGTAATTTTTCTTACAAATTCATTTCTAAACCTGCAGATTATGACCTTCATAGGTCATATGCACGAAAACACTCAATCCTATGATCTACTTCAGGGTAGTATTCAGCTATTAAGTATCCTTTGATCCAATTTAGAATTTTTTAATATATAACATATTTCAGTATATATGGACACCAATAGTACAAAATCATATTTTATATATGGCAAGTTCCCTGAATATCAAATTAAGAGGGAAATCGGATTCATTAAAAAAACTTGACAGAGTAGAAAATGAAAACATTGCTGCAACTACACTGAATGAAGCAGGATACACTTTACCAAGACGAGAATCAATTGTTCTTCTCCTGCTACTACAAATCATAATGAAGCAAGATTCTTACAAGGTTTAGAGCAAAATGCTCCTGACAAAATGAAGATTTTCTTATCTTCTGCATGGGTACCCTATGTCTGGACTCATTATCAGCTATAGCCTTTCCTCATAGTTTCATACTATGTGTGTTATTCAACATCATAAGAATATATACTGCTGTGTCAGTGATCTAAGCATTTCACTATGCACTTACAGTCTCATATAACAAAAAAAAAAAAAAGAAAAAAAAGCATGTTTTCATACTAAGTCTGAAACTTAAGAAAGAAGGAAAAATATTTTGCCAGTTTTTAAGAAAGGAGCACCTTTTCCCTAATATGTGCTTAGTCTCAGGTACTGCAGAACATAATGTTCTCCAACACTTGTGGTCTTTAAGCCAGATAAGCAGTTTTTAAATTTTTTTCCCCTTCTTTTCCCATTATATTTTTCTTTTTTTCTTTTTTTCTTTCCTTTTTTCTGTTTTTTTTTTTTTTTTTTTTTTTTTTTTTTTTTTTTTTTTTTTTTTTTTTTTTTTGTTTTTTTTTTTTTTTTTTTTGAGATTAGTACCGTTAATTACAGTTACTGCAGATCTGAGTAAAGTTTTTAGATCTGGCCTTCAATTTTGGTGGTATACATATAAACTGGAGAGCATTACAATATAGTGAAACACTACAATCAACACATATAGGTCACATACATAAGGCGATTTGACCTCCCTATCCTATTTTTAGTGAGGACTGTATTTGAAGGAACCAGTTGGATAAACTTGGGAAGATAGCTGTGCTCATAGAGGTCTTCTCTAGAAATGCTTCCAGAGATTCAATTCTGCACATTGTTCTTCAGAGACAGCATGCATATGGTAGGCAGAAATTTCACTGTAATTAAGGAAGATAACATCAGAGGAACATCTTCTTGACCCTAGTAAGACTGTTCAGTTTCACAGATCTGATAAACTCTTTCCCAAACAGTAGTAGGAAAGATTTTAGTGAAAGGAAGTGTGTGGCTACATATCCTAATCTTAGCAAGGGTATTGATTCACCTGTCACATAAAAAGCATCATTCTTCATTTATTACGTATGTATACATATTTCTACAGATGTATTGCAACAGAAAGTTTGAAGCCTGGATTTGTGGGGACCTGAGATTTCCCGTTTTTTAATAAGGATGGCCTCAGACTTAGCCTCCCCTTTTGTTGTATCTTCCTCTCACAAAGCTGACACAAACTTCCCAACTCTGTGGCCTTTCTTTTTTCACATTTGACTGAAATGTATCAACATGTACAGAACTTATGAGAGCAGATCAGCAAAGTTATGCCACGCTAATTTGCTGCTTAGTAGCTAGATGCTACCTAAATGGAATAAAAACTATTGAGAGTTTTAAAACTAGAGATCCCAGCTGTTTTTAAAGTCAGACCTCATTATAACTATGATTTTGTAAGCACAGCTACAAAAAAGAAATAGCATGACAACAAAAATGCAGACCACTTTTGAGAAAACAATTCCAAATATATGAGAAACACTCTGTTACATGTAAGTGACAAGCCCTCAAGAACAGTTATATTTTCAAATATATTCACCTTCTTTTCAGTGTTCAACTTTTCAGCTCCTTCAAAGGGTTAAAAATGTAGCAAATAATTCAGTCTGTTAAGAGTTCAAACTGAAAAAAGCAAATGGACATTCTAAATAATTTTATCAGTATACAAGCACTTGTTTTTATCACATCTTGTATTTTATTTCAATTTAAAACCCTTGTTATTTTTCTCCTTTCATATACCCTTTCAGTTCTGTAAATAAATTTGGCTCACTCATCTTATAAGTGCTTATAAGTAAGTCCAGGTGATTCATTTTAATTCAGACTTTTAGCCTGTATCTGTCTTGCTGCTTCTTCTATCATATCTCTGAAATTCATCTTTTCCTCTTTATTGCGTTCCTTCTTCAGTGTTCATGTTAAGGTTAGCAAGCTTTGGCAAGCTTTCTATGATCCCTCTTCTTTCATCTTATTCAGGTTTCCCAGCCCAAACTATCCAAAATACTCTCCATCGTCTCCTCCTTTTCTCCTGTGCATACATCTCTCTTCTCCTATCTCAATTTTCACTGTTTCATAGAATCACAGAATACCAGGTTGGAAGGGACTTATAGGATTGTGGGGTCCAACTTTTCTTGGAAAAGCATGGTCTGGACAAGATGGCCCAGTTGAACCTTACATATGTCCAGCACTAGGAAATCCATGCTCTGGTTTGGCTGGTACAGAGCCTATTTAATTCCTAGTAGCTCGTATAGTACTGTGTTTTGCATTAGGATGAGAATAATGCTGATAACACACCAGTGTTTCAGCTGTTGCTGAACAGCACTTCCCCTGATCAAGGATCTTTCAGTCTCTTCAGTCTCCTGCTCCAACAGTGAGAAGGGGCACAAGAAACCAGGAGGGAGCAGAAACAGGACACCTGACCCAAACTAGCCAAAGGTGTATTCCGTACCACAGCATATCATGCCCAGTATATAGACTGAGGGGAGTCACCCAGAAGGCCCAGATTGCTGCTCTGATCAGTCTGGGTATTGGTCAGCCGGTGGTGAGCAATTATGTTGTGCATCACCTGTTTTCTTTCGCAGGGGGTTGGGTTTACTCCTTCCTCTCTATCTGTATTTCCTATAATTATTATTATTATTTATTTATTTTCTTTCAATTATTAAACTGTTCTTATCTCAACACATGGGTTTTTCCATTTTTTCCAGTTCTCCTCCCCATCCCACTGGGGAGTGGAGGGGAGTGAGTGAGTGAGTGAGCTGCTGTGTGGTACTTAGTTGCCAACTGTGTTAAACCAGTACAACACTGTACCGTTTACTAGAATGAAAATTAATTCTATCTCAGCTGAAACCAGGACAATCCATCACTCTCCCAGAGAGATTGTTCCAATGGCTGATTGTTTTCATTGTGAAAAAAATCTCCATTTTTATCCAATTGGAATGTCCTCAGGATTAACTTGTGCCTATTACTCCTCTTCTTTTCCATGTGATTCCTTGTAAAAAGGAGATATCCATCTTCTTTGTGGCCACCCTTTAAATACTGGAACATGGTGACAGGTCTCCCCTGAGCCTTCCTTTCTTGAAGCTGAACAAAACCAATTGTCCCAACCTTTCCTCATGCAACAGGCTTCCCAGTCCTTTGATCATCTTTGTTGCCCTTCTCTGGACCCTTTTCAGCCTGTCTGAAAGTCTTCCCACTTTTATAGAGGGGACAACTGAATACAGTATTCCAGGTGTGGTCTGAAAAGCACTAAGTAGAGTAGGATAATGGCATCTTTATCTCTGCGGGTGATGCCCTTATTGATGCAACCTAGATTCCTGTTGCCTTTTGTCACAGCTGTGCACTGTTCACTTACATTGAGCTTGTCATCTTAGAGCTGCCCCCCATCTGGGTATATCCCAGGCTGTGTTGCACTCCTGGGTTATGTTTTCCCAGGTGCAAGACTTTACATTTTTCTTTGTTGAACTTCAAATATTCTTGCTAGCACTCTCCTCCAGCCTAACCAGATTTTCCTGCAAGGTGGTTTTCCTTCCCAAAATGTCCCCTTCCCTACTCAGCTTGGTAGTGTTGGCAGACTTGATCAGGGTACAATTAATCCTATCTTCCAGATCATTTACAAAGATTTTAAACAGCATTAAGCCCAATATTGATAACCTGAGGGAGCCTACTAGTGACAGGTCACCAATTTGAAAAGGAGCTGTTTGCCACCACCCTGTGGGTGTGTCCAGTGAGCCACTTCCCCACTCATCACATGGACCACTTCTTTATTTCATTTTGTTGCTTTGCTTTGTTTTCTACAAATATGTTTTTAAATCTAATTGTGGATTTTTTGTAAGGAAAAGGTGGGCACACCCTTCTTCTGCTAGTGCTGCTACCATTAATAAAGCCATCTCTGAAAGTGGTAGTTAAAAGGAGCAGCCCAAACCCTTACACAAGCAGAACATTTTAGAAAAATTCACAATGCATTTTAGTAAGGGTTCCCTGTAAAAGGTGCTACAGAAAGGGATTCAAGATGGTTAGTGGTCTGCCGTTGGGAAAGATGGTCTAGAGTTTCTCCTCTGTATGTCCTAAACTCTGTTCTGTCCATCTATTCTGCCCCTGTCATCCCTTCTTTTAGTGCTACTTTTTCCTAGAAAATGTCTTGTGCAAGGGAACTGCAGTTATGGTAATCAGATCAGACAAAGCAAGCTCTCCAACTGACTATGTTCTTTTGTCCAATCCATCCCCTAACTCTATACTTAAAGCACTGTTAAGGGCAATGTGAAACACTGAAAGCATTTTTCCCCCTTGATTTAAAAGAAAATGAAAAACATCTCTTTTATGTTTCCTTTCAGAACTAAAGGTCAGCTCAGAATTGAAAGATAGATCATGACAAGGGACTAAAATGTGTTTTTAATGTAAATTAGGTATGTTCATTAGTGATGAAGGTTTTCTGATTGCAGAATTACCAAGTATAAGAGTCTGTGTAGAGAAGTTTTCACTGGAGTCTACACATGGTATGATTTGGGAAACTGCAAATGAGAGATATGCCTACCGCTGTATCATTAGAGACTAAATGTAATCCCATGCTAAAAGTTCAATACAAACATATTTTGATTCTTAAAAGCATTTGAAATCCTCACTGATCGATTTTGCTCTGGTGCCAAAGAAAACTGCAGTCTGTCTTTGAATGTGAAGAACTCACAAGCTTTCATAGAGCCAGAATATTTTAGAAAAGTGTATGATAAGTAGACTCATGACCTGGATCATTCTGAGAATTTTCTGTAAAGCATGTAGGTCAGATATAACATTAGCATGAAAATCACTATCTCATCTATCTATTATTCACAATGTCTACAGTGGTCTCTCACTTCATCCATGCTAAGTAACCTTTCCTCCATGAATGGATAAATTCACCTTTGGGCAGAAACCAACCCTAAAAGGAGTGAAAAGATTAGAGAAAGTTGTCAGCCATTATTAATTATTTTAACATGAGTTGATAATTTTAAAAGTCTAGAAACATTGATTTAGAGTAGCTATAAACTCAGCAGTCTCAAAATCATGTCAAATCTTAAAGCCAACTGATCAATCCATTTAAAACATCTCCTTTTATAGTGCAAACAAATCTCTAGATTCCCCAACTTTGTTCTTCCGTACTTTGGCTTGCACTGCCCTGGGCTGAACTTTGAGTTTCAACACTGACTAAAGCTTTTGTTCCTCCTGTTAGGCTGTCCCATGTGTCTTCTTATTTCCCTGTATAATTCCTTCTTATTTCTATTTCCCTTCTCTACTTTTTGTTTAACTATTCTGACGTGACCTTATCACAGCTTTATGTCAGCCCTAGTTGGGAAACAACCTCTCCTACAATGCTGTGGTAAGCCTGTGAGAAAAGTGGGATGTCCACTTTCTGACGTTTGTCTTTTTGTTTCATCAAAAAAAAAAAAAAAAAGGGTTTAAAATCAAATAAAACAAACCTCACCCTCACAGCTTCCACTAATTTTTCTTATTTTTCTCTTTTTACTCAGAAAGTAGCATAACTAAAAGATTAATATCTTCCTCATAAATTTTTTTTACAGACTACAGGAAAGGGTGTAAGGGGTATTGTTAAAGTAGAGACTTGAAGACTATATTCCAGATATTTAAATTATTTTCTCCTGCTTGTAAGTACCATTCTAGAGCTGCAGAGGAATACCTAAAAAGTACCACTTTAAAAATTCAGAGACATACCTAAAACATCTGATGTGACAGGAAAGAGTAGTTACCGATATGTTTCTGTTATTTCAACAATAGTAAATCTTAATTATTTCTCTAGGTCAGTGTTTGGAAGAACAGGGTTGGAGGGTAAATATCAGGTAAAATCCAATTATTCAAAACATGGACATCTGGTTTGGTATGGGATTTTTGCCAAAGATAAAAAAAAAAAAATAATAATATTAAGTTCATTTTAATTTAGCTCTAACATATCTTAAGGAAAACATTCAACTCCTCAGTAGCCATAAATGAATATGCATTATTATATCTGTATATAATCTTTCTTTTATTTGGAAAATATAAGTGACAATGTGCAAAAAAAAATACTCTTTCTTAGGAACTTTTCATACAGTTAAGTAAAGCCTCTCCACTTCTGCCAGGAAAATCTGCATCTCCCATTTAACTTTTGAGGTTTCTATGTGACACCTTTCAAGCTGCATATGTGTTAGACATTTTATAATATTAGCTCAAAATCTTAATATAACTTTCCTACTATGTAGATATATTAATCTTATAGTTCACTCATTCTGTTGAATGTACACAATTTTTCTGGAATTTATGATGTTAAGATACAGCTGCTTCAAAACTTTTGCACAGTCTCGAATAGTACTCAAATCATGCTCTTTCTGCTCCTGGTATAATCTGTGTGGACATACTTTATATGTGGTTATGAGATATTAACATTTGGTTTAATATTAGAAAAATGAAATATTAATAAATACAATGTATTTAACACTTCAAACCAAAAATTTTACACACTATATTTGAGTATATTCAAAATGCAAGAAATAATTATTTCATTTAATTTGTTAAATGCACTATTTATATTTTACCAAAAGCTGGGCCATTTATTCCCCTTCTCCCTGTGTTAAATTTGAAGTCAGTTGTGGTTCTGAGAATTCCTTAAACAGCTGTTGACTAAAACTGCAGTGCACCTCCATACGTTGATTTTGTCTACTCGGGTACAGCTAAGTTTCTCAGTCAGATTAACTCCTGCACTGTGATAGAGCCCATAAAAAGGGCAGTTTCCAATATACCTTGTCTGAGGGAACTTCAGTTCTCATTGTTACTCAGGTCTACGTATACATTGTGCTCTTAAGATGCACTAGCTCATTAGGTACCAAAGACCCCAGAGATTTCCTTATAAAATAAGACTTACAGGCAACATTGCTTAGAAAAATATTCCCATCAAGCTGTCATCATCTGGCAATTATACCAATGTTTTGATTACTTATTATGTGGTACTTTCTTTTCAGTAAAATTCTTGTGAGTAAAACTGGGCCACAGGCCAAGCCAGGCCAGACCAGACATCCTTGATCCAAGTGAACAACACTGTGCAGGCTGCCTGTCCAAAGCATCCAGATTTGCTAATCCAACACTGACTCCAGATGAACTTTAAATCTAACAATTTTTATGTAACTACACTGTGAAATTGATGGCATTTAAGGATAATTGTTTAAGATGGTTGGGGAATATTTGTACTCTAGGAAGGTTAGCTTTGCCTCTCTGACAGCTGTATGTTTGGTCCAGCATCTATTGATGTCAATTCATGCATTCCTATTGACTTACACTGTCTTTAGATGAGGTTCTAGATCTCTAATTGGCCATCTGTGTGCATATTTGCTATGCCTGTCTGCACATATTGGACCTGGCCACCACATCTGCAGTTTCAAAAAAACATTTGTAGTAACTCACTTTAAAATACTATATTCAATAGCTATTTTAGAATAATCTACCTAAAATATGTCACCAAAAGTTCAATGAACTCTAAACCTAAGTATGAATCTATGCTACTGTCTGTGCTTAACTGTAGAGACAGCACTAAGTCCCAAATTTGTTTTTAGAGGCCTTTCAACTCTGGATATACAGGTTATCTTAAAAATGTTATGCTTGGCCTTTTTTTCTAAGGAAAAATCATGTACATTTTTGAAGCTGCGTTGAAAAGCTTTAAAATATTTAATTACTTTGCCACTTTAAATGACAGATTGCTATAGTACCTTCCAGTTTTCTACAAAAGTAACAAAAAGCCTGTTGAAAATACAAGAAAAATCCTTATTTGAGGAGATTTTTAAAATTAATAAAAATGAAGAGAATAATTAATATAAAATCCTAAATAGAAATATTTTACAAAAATGCTGTAACTCCAACCCAGCCAAAACAAGCACAACTAGGAAAAGTACCTGTAGCTAAAGAGATGGCAGAAGCAAGTCTTTATCATCCAATAGGTCAGAAAGCAAGCATATATGCTGCAGTTATCTTTGAAGTTTAGTTTAAAAAGATTTCAGAAGCAATATGAATTTCAATGAGTTGCTGTGAAAGTGAACTAGCTCCACAGGACAGGACTAGTATTAATACAATTACACATAGCTTTTGAAACGTTATGATTTTCCCCTCTGGTATCTTATTGCTTATAGATTTTGTTTTATACCAACATTATTTTGACTTTTCAAAGGGTACACACTAATGCATCTCCCTGGATAATACATATTATTAAACTTCGAAACTCTTCATACCAATACACTTATAGTGGCTATACATGTGCATAGAATGTGTTTGGAAAACCAGCTTCCTTTCCTTGTATAACTCTTCATTTATATCTGTATGCATAATATCACATGGCTGGTAGTAGATTAGCCAAGGTATGGAATTTTAATTTCATTATTTACAATATATATTTATTATGTATATAATAGACATAAAATATATTATATACCATTTCTACATTATATATTATTAGTGATATATGATTCAGTTGTGATCATCCTCTTTTGCATATCACATATTCAAAATGAATAGCAATAAAAAAAGACCACTGCAAGAAATAACAAGTTTTCATTCTTTGACTATCAACATCTATATCTCTCAAAAACTATTAGGAAATCTAGTCTGTGAAGATCAGAATAAATATTGTAGTAGAGTTGAACCTGAGAGGCATCCACAGTGTTCCCCAAGAGCCTAATTTCCATATCTAATATAATGAAAATCAGAGCAGAAAGCTCATATTTATCCTGCATGCATTTTATATAACAATCCAGACATGAGCCAAATGTCTGCCAAATATGTTACTCCAGCTCTTAGCATTTTGCACTTTTCTGCAAAGGTATATAGCAATAACAAACTATCCAGTAAGCTTTTATATCAACATTACCTTTTAAAGGTATTATTAACATATTATCTCTCAAATCTATTCAGTGGAATTTGGTCAGTGTAATCCATAATTCTTTTCTTAAATTTTCCAATCCATATGGCATATAGATTTTTTCATCAAGAAAAGCAAATATATATGAAACTAGACCCCCAAAAAAAATAATGGTTCCGCTTTCAAACTTCATATTCATTTTGCATCTCATTTTGCTGCAGCAGTGATAATAACATTTTATTTGCAGAAATAAGATAAGCAAGAACCTTACTAAAGAAAACCAAAGGCAACAGCTACAAAACCACCTGGAAATTAAAACACACTTCTAGAACATCAAGTTATTATTGTTAACTAAAGAGGAGAAAAACCTAAGCAACCCGTTGACTACTTTACAAGGCATATGATAGCGAAGAATCAGATGGCAACAAGCAGTGCTTAGAAATAAAATTGTGGGTGTTTACATAAAACCTCTATCATCTTCACAATTATGTGAAAACCCCCCCCCCCAAAACTGGATACTAGAAAACCCAATTGATAGTTACAGAAAAGCAGGCACATGCTTGAGCAAAGAGAGCATTGAAAGAAAGCAATGGAATAAACAAAAAGAGGACAGTTATTCCAAGATGCTGCTTTAAAGGACAAAGAAGTGGGAAAATGTCATCTCCCTGCAGCTGAGTTCCAGTGTCACCCATGACCAAAACTCCAAGGAGAAAAAGTGTCCCAGAGAAAGGTGAGCTCAGACCACAGCAAGGTCACTGCTGGTGTGACAAAGCTCAGAGAGCAAAAAGATGCTGAACAGGTCAATCTAGCAGAAATAACACTGTGTCTTAGCTGAACTTTGACAAATAGGACAGATTCCAGATCTAGCTGGGGTCATGTTTCTAAATGTAACCAGATAATGTACCAACCAGTATTAATGGAAAGGCAACACTTTTTTTGCTCTGTGGGTTAACAACAATAACTTCTACCGCTTAGACTGGTGATACCTTGATGATGTAATTACTCACTGCATGTGTCTGTCAATATTTGCAATGCGCTTCTTTACTCTCCACTTTCAGGATGAAAAGCTGCTATGGAAAGTGCAGATGGTTTGTCCTGCTGAAAACAAATCCATGTTATTTCATTTTTTATGCTTTTTCAGAGGAGTAAGCAATTTTTCGTCTCTGCTGTATCTTACAGCTGGCTGAGCCTACACAATCATGAGCTACAAGCATGGAGAAACTCTATAATTTTTGCTGAAACTCCATAATTACTCTACTGTTAAATATGCAGCACATATAGATTCAGAGATGGAACCAGAGAGGGGGAACCCCCTCAAACACTAGGTTTTGCTTATTTCTGAGTATAAAGCTGTTTATTATATGAACTGAAGTGCTACAGGAAAAGAAACTCTAGTCATTTGCTCTGGGTATCCTTGCTGTGCATATAACTGGAGAACAAGAAACTCACTGTCTGTAAACTGCACTTCAATCTTATGTGGCCTTCAAGTGAGCAAACCAGACAAGTTAAAGGTCAAAACTATCTATCTCCAGCCATCAATGTGTCTTCTGTTTTTCAAAGGTTCAGAGGATACAGAAGAGTTTACTGTAGCGAATATTATCATGCTGCTTACTGCCTCCTTCGTGCCAGAGGAACACTGTGTGCATATACATGTTTTGCTTGCAGTCTAATGAGTGAATGGTTTTGCACCATGCTTGACTGGAGCAATTTTAGAGATGTTAGAAAAGGTTCTATCTGAATTTCTAAGATCCTAAATATTAAAACAAAACAAAACAACACCACAACAACAACGACAACAACAAAAATCATTGCTGGAATGGATTTTAGATTCCTAAGAAAGGGAGTACAAGAAGGTGAATCATTTTAGTTTTTTCAAACACTTTAACTTGTACTAGGAACAGCCAATGAGTATCAGCTATCAAAACCTTCTACCTATTTGCTTCACTGCCATAGTGTTTCTGAACTCAGATTTCCAGGCTTGACAGCTGGAAGCATTTTGTGTTTCCTGTTATGGATTGTAAGTAAGAATGAAATGGGAATAGATGTCTTTCATGCAGGGGCACAATTTCTTTTGCTATTAAAACCTTTTATTTCTATTTTGGTTTTATTTTTAACACATATGAAAAGCAATTTTAGCTATACCTGAAGATATGATTTGACTACAGAGTTTCAGGAGGCAGTTCATGTTTTTTTAGATTATCAGAGATCTACCTTATATACTTGAAATAGTGAGTAAAAACCTTCTTACTCTTAAAAACGTTAATAGTTTTCTATTGCATTAAAAGTTTCCGAAGCTTACATCCAACACATTATGTCATACTCTTCAATCAACTGTTTGTTAAGGAACTAATAAGCAGTTTATTAAGGAATAACATTAATGGACTGCATAAAGGATCTTGAAGGTATTACTGAAAACACTTCTCTCCCAATAAAATGCTGTTGAATCTACACTGTACCAAGCTTAAAATAGCTGACATTGTAATATGACCTACCATAATAGGTCTATTCCAAATGAATGGCTAAAGTAATAGAGACTGAAAATGGACTAGTTGTGCAATCTCTGAAAAAATAATTTTTTTTGGCTTTGGATGACATTCTGAAAAATGTTTGCATTTTGGAACTGAAATGACTTTTCTTGCCTGTAGCCAGATGAGTTGGCACAGAGCTGGTGGGCAAAAGGCACACTCAGAAAGTCATCTCATAGTAATCTCACTGCAAGGTTGATGCACAGGGAACTTGCAGTCCAATAAAAACAATTATTACATTACTTTTATGTATATTTTCATTGTGTGCAATTTGCTATTTAACAAAGAGATGTGGCAGGTTCTCATAAACAAATGAGAGACCAGTAACAACATATTGCCTGTGTCTCTTTCAGCTGGATTCAGTGGATGACAAAAGGAGATGCAAATCTCACTGTTCTTCACAAGCAAGGAAGCTTCAGAGGCATGAAAAGGGCACTTTAAGCTGGCAGCTAAACTAAAGGGACACAAGGAATTATTACAACAGCAAGTTATCTGAATCATGAATGAAATGACAACAAGCTCTTGGGAAATTTTTTGACATAAATTTTGCATCAGACATGTGATTAATTAAAATCAGAACCATTATTTTTAACAAGCTTTTCTGAGGAAAATTGCTTAGGTGCAGTATGAGTTTCCTCACCAAATTAGAGAAAAAACTCTGAATATCCATAACCCAATGGTTAGCAACAGTGCTCAGTGACCAGATGAGCCAAGAGTCCAGTGGCAAAGCCATCAGATGGAGGTGTCATAGAACAGTCTAAAGCTTTGAATCATATTTGTTAACATTTAATCTGATTTTACAAAACATTAGGATAAAATATTTTCCCACGATAAAAAGGTGTCTCTTTTATCCTGATGGAAGAAAAAAAAAAATCTAGTATTTGCATGAAAGAGAAATTTTCTTATGGAAAAATGGAAAAGGTATTCTATTGCAATTAGACATAAGAACTCTGTGGATTACAAATGTATTTGTCAAATAAGTGGAAGGTATAACCAAATGTGGCTCTTTTTTTCAGTGTGTTAAGTGGCAGAACATTGTGGTTCTGCGTTCTTAACTGGAACACATGTAGATGGTGGCACAGTTCATCCTGCCAATGTTTTTAGAAATAACAAGAGGTCATGTTTCTGCATGACAGATGGCATAACTTCCTTATGTAATTCCTGCAATTTACGATGCATTTTGTTAAAAGTCAGTGGCTGAGGAGAAAGTTGGAAAGGAAGAATTTAGTCTGAATTCTGCCACTTTCTTTTGGACAAAAAGTCCCTCAAAGGAGACAAAATAGATGTGCCTCTCTTAGGAAAAATTGGAAAAGCCCAACAGGAATGCAAGGCAAAATGCCTGTTGGAAGAAGTTGCTAGTTTCTCCTGAGCAAAACCTGGAAAGCTCTTGTGAAAAGTAAAGGTCTTTCTTCCAGATGACCTTAAGGATATTTTCCGAGGTGTCCAGCAGCTTAATAGTTTTTTTGTACTCACAAAATCACCATGTACTACATTACAAGGAAGTAACTTGGGAAAAATTTCTCAGGCTTCAGAGGAATGAGGAAGATTTGATTCTAAATCTGGTCTTTATCTGTGTCACAAAGTAAACATACGTTATGGTCTTGAGATGCGCAGCTTAAGAGATGGGAAATCCTTAGTGGATATTCTTGAAAGAAAAAGTAGACAGATGATAAAATCAGTTTTGAATAATTATTTTAAATTTTATTATTAACAAGTATATTTAGGGAAATCCCTATCCCCTGTACAGGTGCTGACCATCTGTCCCAGGTTCAGCAGTAGCAGTCATTTTTCTCCTTCTTGGTAGCTGATGCAGGGCTGTGTTTTTGACTTTTGGCCTGGGAACAGGGCTGATAACATCGATGTTTTCAGTCACTGCTTAGAATGTTTTGGTCTGACCAAGGACTTTCTGAGCCTCATGCTCTACCAGGGAGGAGGGAAAGCTGGGAGGAAGCAGAGACAGGACACCTGACCCAAACTGACCAAAGAGGTATTCCATGCCACAGCATGTCATGCTCAGGATGTAAAAATGATGAGCAGAGAGACACAGAAGCAGGGGGTTCCTTGCTTGGTCAGACTTGGTGTTAGGTGGTGAGCTGTTGTATTCTCTTCCCTTGTATTTCCCTTGTCATTATTATTATTGGTGGTAGCAGTAGTGGTTTGTGTTATACCTTAGTTACTGAACTGTTCTTATCTCAATCTGTGGGAGTTGCATTCTTTTGATTCTCCTCCGGGGAGCTGGGAGGAAGAAAGAGGGGAGAGTCAGTGAGAGAGCTGCCTGAGAAGCTTAAACCACGACAACACCCTTTTCTCATATTTGAGCAACTGATTCACATAACTCTGTTGAGAGCAATTCCTTCAGTAGCTGGCCTGAAATCTGTAACTTTTTTCTATATCTGAAGATGATTTTGCCTGTTTGAAAGGTTGTTCTTCCCTGAGCCCTGTCAACAGCTTTAATAAAAAAATTGTATTTCTCCATACAAATCTTATTCCTCTCACATTTTCCATTGTTTTACCTTCTGGGAGCAACATTCCATTTGCACTGTGCCCCTCTCCTACCTCATGCTCCTGTGACTCCTGCAATCCTGCAATCCAGAGAGGAAAGACTGGAATTTTTTTTTTTTTTTCACATAAAAGTGGCCTTATCCTGATAAGTAATCCAGGTGTTAAAGAGAAATACTTTCTATTTATCCTATCATATATTCTTATGTCATCCAGTCAACCACCTAGCACTGAACTAACTCTTCATCTCTTTACATGAAACACACAAATTTCAATGTTAGGATGCAGTTCTGTGAAAACTTGCTTCAGTAAAGATGAAAAATAATCTGGCTCTTTTTGAATAACTTCACCATCTGAACTGACATCAGCAATGCATCCTGGCAGACGCTGTGGCTTTCAAACGTGTGAAGCAAGATCAGCAAGTCCACCATTTCCTAAGGCATATTCAAAAGCATTTAGTGGTAGGTCAACTGTTTCAACATTTTCACATTCAAAAGAAATAGAGTTTTAACATGGATGAGTATTCACGTCCTCCTTTGTATGTTTTTCATTGAGCTCCATCTTGAAAATCTGTTTGCCCTGATATCAATGCATCATAAAACCTTGAAAACACCTCCCAGTAATGGAATAATATGGTGCTTATTTGAACATTAAAAACCTATTTTACAGTTTTATCCTACGTACTTATTACACGTAAATACAATACTCATTTGTCACCAGACATATGTTTAAGATAACAAACATTCCAAAATAGATAATGAAAATGACATTGCGATTCCTTTAAAAATAGCATCATAAACTGACATTAGTGTCGCTAGAAATGAATCAGAAAATAAGTTTATGAAGAAGAGCCAATTATTAGAAATCATATTGCATTTTCTGCTGCAGAAGCTCTAGCATTTGCAGTGCTCTATGAAGTAGCTTAGTAAACAATATTAAATCTGAAAGTAAATACATGGCTTGCTGTACATTACATAATTTAAGACAGATGAAGTCTCAGAGACAGCTATGTCCACTAGTTGTCTGTCTATATTTTTCTGCTCTACAAAACGTATTCTTTTTTTCTCACCAAAATATACTGTAATATTTCCATTTCTCTATCACATAAGAAAGGCTCCTACCTTCTGATGATCATGGTGAAATACTAACCCAAGGCACATTTGTCCCATCCAGTGCTGCTTTTGTATGTCACTGCTCTATAGTTTGTTCTTCAAAGAGAGTCAGAAATCTCTTTTGTATCTTCTTGTGAATTTTTACCAAATTTGATAGTTCTGGAGTTACTCTATGCACTGAAACTCGTACCATTTTTTCTGTTTTCTTGGTCACTGCTTCCCTTGAATGGTCAAGTTGCTCCAGATCTTTCAGCTCAGACCTTCTCTCCTGAGTGTGCTGTACTGTCACTGTGCAAGTGGACTAAGCAGGGTCACCATCTATCAGACACAGCCCTGCCATGTCTCTAGTACTTCCTGGCAAATGATTTTGAAGTAGTGATAAAAATGAATGCCAGACAGCTCCTCAGAGAGCAATGTATGGTGGCTGGGAAAGGGGTAGTACTGAGGCAGGGTGTCTAGAAGTGGCAACATTTCAAAGGGAAGGCCAGGGAAAGCAAGACCCAGGGGGTGACCTGGGAAGGCATTTACTAAACACGGTATCCGTATCTGAATGGACTGGTTTTTACTGGACTGATCTGTAAGAAAAAGAGGGAGAAATATCAAAGATAATAGGAAAGGGGAATAAAAGTGTAGGAATGAAATATTGAGACCAATAAAAGCATAAGAAACTTGAGGAATGGGAAAAGATTGTCATTTTATGTCATATCAAGCATGGATATTATTCCAATATGCAAGAAACCAATGACATTGCTCTATAGTATATGTCTTCTTTGTGCTTCTTCCCTTTGAGTGAGCTAGCCAGTAGAAGTAGATATATGTAATAGAAATGCATATCTTTCCCTCTCTGCTTCTCTACTTGACTACATAGCTGATCCTTTCTCAGCTTTTCAAGATCAAAACTTCTGTCTCCCATCACAAAAAACAGTGAAGTAGCCATATACAGCAGCTGTGTTTCTCCTGCTGTTCTCACTGCTTGACTTTCTGACTTACAGTATTGACAGGGCAACAGAATGGCTTAGACACTGGGTGCACATCATCTCTCCCTGAGAGAAATCCCTATCTCTCTCTTATCAATTCTGTCAGACACATACTCCAGCAGACCTTTTAAGGAGCCTATACCTACTGCAGAGATACAGGATATACAGAATATAAGAAGGTATTAATGCACTGCACTTTGAGCATCTGTGTTTATTTTGTGTTCTTTAATACTGTGCAAATCAAATATTATTCTAGATTATCAAGGATATAAAGTTGCAATATCCCTTTTCAGCACAGCAGCAAATCAGGCTAAGGCACAATCTAATGCTTAATCTCTGTATTACTGATAAAATATTGACACAAACAGTATTCCAAAATGGTCTAATCCTTTAAAAGGCTGAGTATGCTGAGAGATGCTCAGCAGACTCCACTCCAAATGAAATTTGTGAGCCTCTGAGACCTAGTACTTCACAGGACCAAATCTTTTAAATACACGATAAATGCTTTCTACAAAAATACTAATAAGGAAACTCAACAATCAATCCTTCTTATTATACTTTACAAAAGAGTAACAGATTGGCAGTGGTGTACAGCTTCTCCCCATGTTGTGCCAGTTTATATATTTGTATGGCCACGTAGTGACTTGGATTAGCAAATCAAGCTCTTTAGGTGTTGCAGAGACCCAGACATTTTATTTAGGGATAGATCAAGGGCCCTGGATCATCTCCTTGATTTGGTTTACTGCATGAACATCTGTTTCAGCACAGCAGATATGATGGGCAGACCAGAAGTAGTAGATCCTAAAATTATTCTTTTGCATTCACCTTTAGCACAAGATTCGTTGGTACAGATTTCTGTCAAGGACTTTCTCTTTCAGGAACTTAAAGGGAAATTTTATTTAGCTACCTCCATTCTCCTAAGGGGAGCTGTAAGAAATAGAAATTAATGAAACATCACAAAAGCACATCTCCATGTTTTGACAATATGGATTCCACAGGTGTGAAAGGATAAAGTGTTCATGTTATTAACTGCAATATTTGATCCTTACAATGCTGTTTATTACCAAGAGTTAATGCATTCAAAATACTGCCTCTACCACATGACGCAGGTGTGGAACTCACTGTCCCAAGGCCATACTTAGCATCCCAGAAGCTTAGGAAAAGATTCAGAAATAGATGGAGTGTTTCTCACAGCATATAACTGTTAACCTGTAATTACTAACAGAAGAAAGGGTGTTTTAGAACAATTTTCAGGTATGAAAAAAGCCCTCTAACAATAATGTATTAGCACTGACTGGTGCACGCAACCATTTTAAGATCTCTAACCTTGAAGAAGCTGATTTTCATGGCAGCTTATTCATAGAATCCTCTTGGATGACAAAATAAGCCTTCTTGCATATCTCTAGGTCATTACATGCAGTGTGCTTTAGAATACAGTGATTGGTAAACTCCAGATTTTCTAAAAATTCTCGAAGTCAAACAGTCTGTCTTTTGATAATTTATTATCTTACAAAGATAGATAGCTCATGGCTCAGTACTTCCATTGGATAAAAATGTATCCCTTTGGTGGCAAAAAACAGCTGTTGTGCAGATTAAGTAAGTAGTATATACAATGATAGCCTTTTGTTACAGCTGATAAGGGGGAAATGCCCTAGAGGATAAGCAAAGCATTGGCGGCAGGTTTCTGTGGAGAATAAAGTAAAAAAGCTTTTTATTTTTTGAGCACTTTATTCTGTAGTTGTTCAAGTCAGACACTCCTGCATCTTACCCTGAAGTATCTGGTGCTAGCTACCATGAGGGGCTGGGAGCTGAACTGTAGCAGTTTTTAAAGAATTAATGGGATTTCAAAAATTACTGTCTCATGTATAATATAAGCTTTGAGACTTATTTAAACATCTACATAATCCATTACATAAAAGACAAACCTGAGAGAGAATTTTACCTGTGTACAGAAGCAGCAAGAGACTTCAGAAAGTCATATGGTCCTTAACACCTACTCAGAGCTTCTCTTAGCTTGGATGGGATGATCTAATCTTCAGATGGAAAATTGCACTTCCTAAACTGTCGCAGAAGCTTTCTGTTATTGCCAAAGGCACAATCTCCTGCTTAAATATTTCATTATTATAATAAATAATAATAAAATATTAAATAAAGTTCATAGAAGACTGCATTAAAATATTGTGAGGAAAACACTTGAAAAAAATCAAAGCATTGTTCTTTATACTACAAATTCTGAGTATGTCTCCAAAGTGACAGCCTTTACTTTTTGAGGGGCTGGCAGGGGCAGGTAAGAACAGAAAAATGGACATTGCAAGACAAGTCTGCATAATTCCCAGCTATCCAACTGGTGTACAAGGCTCACATCAGGACCTACCCTAATATTTGGCATAGGGAAGTATACACTGGGGAGCTAAAGTACTTGAATAAAGTGTGCCAGGGTCTGAACTTATAGGCTTTCCACTCTTTCAGTCTGTCATTGTATCACCTAAACTTAGACTGAACTCAAGGTCAGTACACTAGTTCAGTTTTTCCTGTTTCTTCCCTTCATAATTAGCAGATACTTCTTAATTAGGGTCAATGTTTTTTGCCCCCTTCCATATGAATGGAAATACTAAACTAGAAGTTGATTGCTACACACACTCCTGCATCAATGAGATATGTAACTGTCAGTCCTTCCTTTGCTAGCTATTTAGCTTTCTTCAGTAAGGAGGGTAATGTGCTTCCAGGAGCAATAGTGTTTTCCTGCTTTTTGGAAGGCAGCTATTTTCCATGGTTTTGGCATTATTGTGCTTCACTTGTGCTCTTAGGATAATCACATCTTCTGCAGAGTTGATGATGGCCACCTGCTCTTACAGTGTACTGCAATACACAATCTTTAACTATTCTGTGCCTTTATTTTGCACACTTCTGATGTGCTTAAGTGAAGTATACCAAGCAATTTGGTCCGTCTTCCCTCTGTGGACATTGAATTGTTTCAACCCATTAGGATCCAAGCACACCTGGATTGAAATGGGGCTTACCACCTACCCCTCTCAGCCACATCTATCTCCACTGCCATGCAGTTCTTACACACCCTCTTTGCAACACTCAAGTGAGAGAACTCACATAGGATTGAACTGAAATAATCTGCCTGTAAACTGAGGGGGGGGGAGAGAAGGCCTTTTCTCTGACTTGATTTATAAGGGTATCCTGGAAACAAAAGGCACGTTCTTTGATCTACTTGGAATTCTGTCTGTTAGCACCCAGCATCCCGTTTACCTTGAAGATTTACAGAGCTCTACTTAAAACCCTCAGCAAAATTAGCAATTTTTATTAAACACAGAAGATGGCTGCATTTGGGAAAATATCTAACAACTAGCTATGTACCTTTTAGAGCCAGCTGCTCAAATTATCTGAAAGGCTACTAATTCAGCACATTATGACAGAATTATCCTGAATACATGTGTGGAAAGGCTTGCATAGTCAATATCTAGTCCTTAAAACCCTCAGGTTATTGAGTTATGATGGTATTATAAGTTAAATTTTTTACTTATATATTTAGATCCCAGTTTTCTTCACTATTCTCCCGTGCACACAAATTTTCCTACTGCATCAACTGAAAGAAATTTCCATTCAGTCCAGTGACAGTCTATATGTTGATACTTCCATAACTCAGTTTCAACAGACATCGACAAATACGTTGTGATTTTACAAAAACAATGATGGATTTTTTTTCCAAGTTCTTATTATGGAAATGCATTCACTTAGGGTGAAGTATTTTGGTTTTCAAGGCGGACAGGAAACATTCTTCAATTGTGAATAAATGCACTGAATCTATCCTTTATTTGTGTTTTCAGCTTAAGTACAATCATTGACCCAAACATTTTCTACAAATAAACTGTTTCTGAGAAAGAAATCATTGTGAACTTGTTTTGAATCAAATTCAGAAGATGCATTCAGTTTCAGTAGCTCCTTAATAATTACACCGAAGAAAGTTATCTTTTGAGGACCTTCTTTTTTATTGTTATTATTTTTAAGTAGAGGAAAAGAAAAAGAAACTGTATTAGATTTGATTGTGGTTGGGGAAAGTGTGACAATATAATTTATATTAAAAAAACCAGTGTAACACTCTAGCGATATTAAATCTATCCGCTTGTGCCCAGTAAGTAAGAAACAAATGATAATATACAGGGAGAAAATAGAGGAAACATTTAGAAACACACTCACAATGTTCTGAAGACTGTGGAGCATAATTACAGAGGATTTAAATCACCCATTTAATCCTGGGGACCAGGCCTGGGGAAAAAATAACTTTTTTTCTTTTCCTGATTAAAGTACTCTTCCCAGATTTCTTGAGATCGCAATGCCACTGCTTTCTTACACTTTGTCACTGTGTGAAAATGTACCTTTAGCAAACTCCCGTTGAGTAGCACTGTACTCATGTACTCACTAGTACTTATGTTTTGTAGCTTGTAGAGAGGCGGAACTCATGGAAAAGATGGACCATCATCTTGTTTCACCAAACTATTTCTTTCCTCTTCCCCATCCCCACCTCAACAATAAAACTTGTTTGCCAGCAGTAACAGGGGAAAGAATGAGAAACTGCTCAGGAACAGAAACTGCTCTGGAGCAGAAACTCTCACTGCTGGCTCCTGTACTCTAGCTCCAGACCTGACTGGATCTCTTCTTTTTCTATGCTGACACAGCTCTTGGTGTAGAGAATTAATGGATGAGATCAGGGAATGGGTCCAAATGATTTTTGGTTTGATCTGGTTTGGGGTGTGATCTGGATCCGTTCACCATTTAGCTCATACAACTGCCCAGAATTTTAGCTGTCAGCCTAATCTGTTCCTTGTAGAACAAGGACAATGCTAAATGGGAAAGAATGAAAAAGAGAGAAATACCTTCAAACAGCGTCTCTAGAGAGACTATCATGAAAGTGGACCAGCGAGTTACCTGAATGCTTTTGCTGCCTACTAGAACTGCTACTGACTTCTTATAGTAAGAGAGTGGGTACTAGAATCACGAGAAAAAATGCATTCTCTCCATGGGCTTAGAATAATAATTAAAAGAAATCCCTCTTCCTCATCTCTTCTTTCCTTCTCCCTCAAAACACAGCCTCAGAAGTCTTCCAGTTGCAAACAAGCCTTATAAGGTCATTTCCTTCCTCTTTGTCACTTTTTTTTGGAGTAAAGGCAAGAACTGAAAATGAGCCTTTCACACTTAAAATGTCACACCAGCAACTGCTGCTACTGCTAAACCAGATTATTCTGATAGATTTCATAGTTTTTTTTTCTTAGGCAGTCATTTCAGATGCAAACATTATTCGTATTATTTAAACAGAGATATGGTTAAAAGAAAGCCTTTTTCAGTTTTACGGAAGTCAAAAGAAGTCATGTAACATTGATTTTCTTGACAGCAAGCAGCAATGAAATGACATTCATAGATTATATTTCATTTTGACTGGTGCTGCACATAGCCCTGAAAGCACAGCAGATGTGAAAATGTACAATTAAATCTCTTTGAAATGTCTAGTAATGACAATGAAACAAATTCTTCAGTAATAGAAAATCTCTCCATAGGTCCTTCTTTTTTCTAAGACCCCTTGAAAATCATTTTATCTACGTGAGTTGGTGCATCATGGCTTTGCTGAACATTGCACTTCAACAGAACAGTCCGAGTGAATTTTAATGGCCCTTAGAGTAAGAATGCTTAATAAATTTTAAAAGTATCATTCTGAATTCGAAAGAATAGTCTGCATTATAAATAGAAGCTAAAATGAAAGATAATGATTAATTTGAAGTCATCTACAATACGTGCTGATTAGTATGGAATTTGGCCTGTTTGGCCATCAAAAAACAGAGTTCTTCAAAGGGATACGAGGAAAGGAAACACATGAGAAGCTGTAATATCAAAAATGAAGACACTTCTAGGTGTACAGATTTGGAATTTAGTTTTGAAGTGCATTGGAAAAACATCACAAAATCACTGTCATACGAAAGAATAAATTACAGCTTGCCATTTATCCAGTGAAGGCAAACTTCTTATTTTATATTTTCTCTTCAACATAACTAAAAAATTATTTTGTTTTATTTGTAAAACAGCAATACCAAAATAAATCTACCTTTAGTTTCTCTTTACACAAGAATAAGGCAGCAACAATGGTTCGTTGTTTTTTTTGCTGTCAAACCGAAAGTAAATTTAAACAACGTGACCAGGTACACTATTCAGAAATCTACTTGTAAACTTACAATTACTGCAAATTTTTGAAGAAAACCATATTTGTAGGGAAGAAAACCATAGACTTGCCCTTTATAATGACTTATGAAATGTATTATTGATTTATAATCTACTGTCTCAGATATAGTTAAACAGGAAAACACAACTTTAAAAATGTACTGATTATTCAAGCTATACACATAGACAAAATATAATGCGGAAAGTTCTAAATGAACATAAAAATTCTAAAAGGTTTTTTTTTATATTTTAATATAAATCACCGCAGTGCAACGTAACTGATGTTTGAAGTACCGAGTGGCTTTAAAATAGTATTCTCTTGCTGCTTACTGTCATCTTCAGGTTTTTCCACAATAATGGTTTCCTAAAGGAAGAAAAAGCAAATGTGATATTGGTGCTTGCTATAGTAATTACCATTAAAATTTCAACAGTGTTAGCAAATTTTTCATAGTTTCCAATTGCTTTGTATTCAGAATACATGAAGAAAAATCAGCATAGGTGACATTTACTGGAACTCTAGTTAAAAATTGGCTTTTTGATATACGACTACCATACTTCAAATGCTACAGCCTTCCATGAAGGCTGTGCTGAAACTGCAATGAAACAATTTTGTTATTGTGGCATGAAATATTTAAGGCCAGACCCAGAGGATCAGCTTTGGTATGTGAAATGAACTTAGAGCAGAGTCGCAGAAATGCAACTTAGCATAACAATTTTTCAATTTCATCTACTTTTGCACTATCCAGTCACCTAAATTTGGTTGTTCATGCATGACTCACAATTTCAGGAGCTAAACCCTTTTTACCCTGCTGAACTTTGGCTGCAATGTAGTCTTGACTCAGAGGTATATCAAAGAATCCTAAGCTACCACCTCTGTTGGGAATACACAGTTGGGAATGCACATCAACCATGGCACGTAACAACACTGCATCCAAGAAAAGCCAGCCAGATTTTAAAAGCGGCAAAAAGGTCTGTCTGCTGTTCATCTGTCATGGGTTCAGCAGTAGCAGTCATTTTTCTCCTTCTTCGTAGTTGGTGCAGCACTGTGTTTTTGACTTGTGGCCTGAGAACAGAGCTGATAACACCAATGTTTTTAGTTATGGCTTAGTGATGTTTGGTC
>JANRGW010027879.1:0-13752 GCA_024733675.1 Psilopsiagon aymara | reverse complement strand
GAGCAGAGGGAAGAAAAAGGGGGAAGTGAGTGAACAAACTGCGTGGCTGATTTATGGCTTAAACCACGACAATACCAAAGAACCAACCCTGTTGAAGCCCAAGAGCTGAATGAGTTCCCACTGAAACAGTGGGCCTTATATACCCGAGGTAACACCCACATCCCCTCCCTCAATGCTGTGGGGCAGGAGTGGGGCAAACCACCAGCTGGGATAAAAGAGGCAGGATGAGCAATGGGGCTGCTATCTGTTATGTGGGATGTCTGCAATGTGGAATGGGTCAATGAGAGATAAATGATTCATCAGGACCAACAGTGTTTGCTCCAGGATGTCTGAGGGTGGACACCAAAGCAGCAGTTCTCTGATGGAGCTTTAGGTGGCAAAGCAAGGGTGGATTGTGGTATTGGTGGCAGAGTTGCACAGCTCATCCTGTGTAAGTAATGCCCCACACCAGCTTTCTCTTCTGCTCCTCAGCTGTGTGAGCAAGGACTGGACACTTACCCCATGTGAGTCGTGCTCCAGGATGGCAGAGATAGAGCATCAGGGAGGCCATTTGCAGATGTTTTGGGGGGCAAAGTGACGGTGGATTGCTGTGGTGGTGGCACTGTTTCTGGACTCACTGGTTGTAGGTGGTGTCTATGAGAGAAACAGTGTTGTTTTTACGTATTGGGGAGGGGACTTTGCAGTATTCAGGTTTTGCAATAGTGGGGCTGGGACTAAGTTACTAAGGGAATGAAACAAAGGGTTTGAAATACCATAACTTAAACAGACACACTCTGTACTTCTAAGACAGTGTCATCCTTGGGCAACAGACACAGTCTGTGGTTCAACAGAATGCTCTCCTTGTACAACCAGTGAAACTAAGCTGGTGCGGGCTGGTTCTGTAGTTAACCAGTAAGTTGGGGTACCACGTGTCTGCCAGAGAGTTATGAAATCAAACCATTAAAGGAGATAGATAAATAAGAGGAAAGAGAGTACGCAATTGAGTAAGGGGAGTAACCAGCGGCAGGACAGTTGACATGTAGATTATACATGTCAGGTAGAGGGTGCTGAGGCGCTGGCACAGAGTGCCCAGAGAACCTGTGGCTGCCCCATCCCTGGCAGTGTTCAAAGCCAGGTTGGATGTGCTTGCAGCACCCTGCTCTAGTGGAAGTTGTCCCTGCCCATGGCAGGGGGGTGGAACTGGATGAGCTTTAAGGTCCCTTCCAACCCAAACCAGTCTGGGATTCTGTGATTGCCTGATTTGTCAATGTTGGTCACCCTCCACTTCGCGTAGGTGGATGTGATGCCCTGTTCCATTGCCCAGGTTGCTCCACCTGTGGACAAAAGGCACTGAAAACATGGCAGGCTGGCTGCAGGGGTACTTGAGAGCAGGCATGATGCTGCAGGAGTAGAGTGTGCTGCTTTATCTGAACAGCATCCTGCTTTAAAAGCAACACTCCCCCACCTACCCATGGCTCTCACCTTCTGTATGTACTTCCCTGATGTGAGAAACTATTGAATGCATTTCTAGTGTCCAGGGAGACTGTCATGAGGGAAGGGCAGGTATTCCAGGTGCCCTTAGCAACATCTAGAAACAATCAAAACACCATGAGCTAAAACATTAATTACTTTGAATTGTTTAACCTTTCAGATCTAATGAGCAGCCTTTTTAAAATCCTGATTTATAATTGCAGTGCTTCTGTGCAACTCCTAATACAAATGGCTGGTTAAACTCAGAATCATGGAACCACAGAATGGTTTGTGTTGGAAAGAACCTTAGCATCAGCTAGTTCCAACCTCTTGCCACTTGCTTGCTCCTCAGCCATCTCACACCAGCCCTGCTTGTGTTGCTTTATCTTGTTCTTTTTAAATTAAAAATATTACCCACTTGTAACATGATTTCCTATCTCCCGGAGTCCTTGTGAGGGTAAATCTGTGTCACACACCATGAAACAGCCAGGGGCACCATGGAGGTGTCTCCAGGATAACTTTGCATCTCCGGGATCAGTGTGGAGACCCTTTCCAGATAACTTTGGATCTCCAAGATCAGTGAGGAGACCTTTTCCAGCAGTGGCCCATACTTAGGTTGATTAAATGTACCATGAACCTGTAGTCCAAAGGGACTGGAAAAATAAATGTATGCAAGTTTGGTTTCTTTCTGCTCTGTTTGCTGGAAGACCCGTTTTAGAGCCATGCACACAGTGCACGAAGTTTCGTTCTCTTCCAAGAGAGGGCACTATTAGCTTTCCTTCTGCCGCGCTCAGAAGCGAGGGTCATTGTAGGAGTGCGGGTCCTGCGCCAAGTGCCGAACCCGAGGTACAGGCACCAAAAACTACACAGACTTCGCAAGCTTGGATCCTTTCGGAAGTCTGAGATATATCTGTTTTTTCTATGCTTGGCCCATGGCAGGTCTGACCTTAGATGAGAGCACTGTGTCTGGAGGACCTCACCACAGTGCTGTGTCAGAGCTGCACCCCAGCTACATTTATGCCTAATCCAGCTTGGTTTGACCTAGCATGGCTTGAGTTCCACGGACAGTGGAGAGGTCGTATGTTGCTGTATGTCTTATCCATGAACATTAAACTCACAGACAGGTCCTCGGGTTTTGATGATTTAGCAGGCTTCAAGAGCCAGATGGAAACCTACACAACCAGCTGTGACACTTATTAGCTGTACTTTTCCTTTCTAAATGAATGCCAGTACAAATATTGCTAAATAAAAGCAGTTTGTGAGGCAAGAATAACCATTTCTTGTATTGTCATTGCTCCTGAGAGTGATGCTGTCCAATGAAGTTGAGTGCAATCCATAAATCTGTGCTCCTCCAAAAAAAGAAGAGGAATAAAACTCAAAGTGCAAAGCAGCCTATATGATACTGGATAAAGATGACAAACGCTGCACTATTTCTGAGCTAGTTCACTTTCACAGGGCAGTAACTCACTGAACGCAGCAGTCTCTGGGGTTAACGCATTCATTAAATAACATTCCTTCTGCTCTTGTTAGAAAGAAAACAAGTTTTAAAGTAAAGGGCTTTGTGCAACAAGAGCTCTGGTGTTGGACTTCACACAGATGGTGCTTATTAGAGCTATTTCAATTCCCAAAAAACAATTTAAGGCACCACCTGCTCTGCAACTCTTGCCCCTCTCCCAGCTGACCGGCAACAACAATCCACAGTGTGGGACTGGGGGGTTACTCCCCACTATGTACTTACTGGTGGGCTCCAAGCAGGACAGGGATATGGGGAGCAGCCACCTCGCTGAGCAGGACATGTCCCTCCCAAGGTCTGACTCAGGTGGGTGCTGACACAGGAGCTGAGCTTGTTTCTGCCAGCAAACATAATGGAACTTTAAGGAGGGTGAGCCTGCTTTCCTCCAGTCCCCAGCACACACCTTTGATAACTGCAGGTCCCTCTTTCTTGCCAGACCCGTGCCTGGTGCAAACACACTTTGTCAAACACTGCTGCGTAAGTGCTGCCACAGTTGGCAGCCTTGAAACAGGACTGAGCAAAGAAAGCCATCTGTGACCAGTTACCGCTGAAACATGACAGCCCCACAGAGCTGTGGTGAAACCCTTCCATGTGCAGCTCTGCAGTAGGTCTATCTCGTGTTCTGGTAGGTGGTCCAGCTATGGCTGGGGACCTCCTCAGCACATTGGCTCCTTTATTGGCTACCGTAGAAATTCCCTATGTAATCTGATGTAATTATTGCATGTTCAGATTAGGGGCTGGCTCTGTTGTTTTCCTGGGTTAAGTGCTGCAGGGTGAAGCTCACTTTGCACTGCTGCAGATAATGACAAGGCATGTGGAAGAGATTTGTATTCCTCTCCTATCTTTAAATAGCAATTTTATCTTATCTGAATTTACCATATCCTGCGCAGGCAAACGGGGGGTGTGTGTATGTGGGGGTGTGTGTTGAGCTGCAGCTGTAGGTTTTTTGGCTGTCTTCTTTTGCACCCTTTGTCACACGAGAGGTGTATGGATGTACAACAGGTATTTCACAGTTTTTTTCTCAATATTAATACTAATTATTATTCTTCATGCTATCAATAGTAATTTATAGAGAATCTTTCTCAAGCTAGCTGATCATTATAGAGGGGGAGAAAAAAAATAAATCACATGCACCAAAAGCAAAGGTTTATTTAATTACTTTTATTAAAATAAAAATATCATGCATTAATATGCATTAGACATTTCTGAGAACCAGTAATATGAAGATTAAGACTACATCATTTCTGCATAAAATAGGTTGAGCTGGTAAAACATGCAGCCTACATATTGGAAGGGACTGGATGGAAAGATGAAAATGAGAAAGGTGCTGTAGTGGCTTTTTATTTTCTGTGTACAAAGTTCATCTATGAAGACAAAAATGATTTAATTTACTAACTGTGACAGCAGGGACTATCCAGGCTGTATGTGTACTGACAGCTCCAGCTCCTCTCCTCTTTACTGTCTTGTCAACTCAGATGCTCTGTTGAGGACCCTGTAATTCCTTTAACCTTTGCGTGCTACATGTTCCACCAGTTGGATAATTAACTGTCAATGCCCAGGGGATGCTGGAATTTCATTTGAACTGCTTTGCTAACAGAATTCCTCATTCTGCCTAGTACAATACCATTTAAGTCACCAGTGTGACTCTGGTCAAGACTTTACTTACCTTTCCTTACAAGGGAGTACAGAACGCAACCTGCAAGTGGCCAACAATATGGCTTCATATGCCACATATCACACAGATGAGCTTTGACTCTGTTTCTGCTATTATCATGAAGGCGAAATGAGAACCTGCCATGCTATTCAAAAGAGCAGCTTTTATTAGCGTCCCAATAAGCAGCACCTTGGCTTTCATATTACACTTCCAGTGATTACAAGTGTTGGCTGTATTATTGCTCACATTATGAAACTCGGGCACTGTGCATGCAGAGAGCCAAAGAGTCTCCGAGAGAGGAAAGGGTCCTGTGATTAGCTTCACTAAGCCCTGGATAAATCCCCAACATGACAAAGTTTACCAGAAAAAGAGTTAAAATCTAAGCCCATCGATAAAGAGCCCTTAATGTGAGCTCTTCTCTGGCTACAAACCCTACAAGCTAGCCACTGATTTTTCGTCCCCCCACGTACAACAGTATATTACAATAAAAGTTCTCAAAAATTTAAAAACAATTAAAAAGAATAATATACACCTCATTTTTATCGCTCAATATACAAACAATCTTTGATCAACAGTATAAACCATTAAACCATATAAAAGTCAGAAGAGTTTCTTATTGTACAAATAGTGCTTTTATAGATGAGTAACTTTACAACGCTGCGAGGGTACCGTCTGTATCTGTGGATATATTGCTTGACAGTTTATTAAAACCAAGATATTATACCTTATACTCGGTTGATTGCATCAATACAAAGCAGCCTAAAATGGGCAATGGATCCATAGGATCTCTGATTATTGCGAGGGATTTTCAAAAATCACTCAACATTAGCCTTGTTTTATACTCTCAGTGTAATCAAGTTAAACATCCCATTAAATTCAAGGGGAATGATATTAGGAATGTAGGATTAAAAAAGCAACCTAGGTATGTGAGTCAAGCCTCCTACCATTGCAGACACCTACTTTACTTATTCCCTTTTGTAAAATATGAGGATTACATTGATGGTGGTTGCAAATCAGAGCTCTCCAGCTGGCTTGTAAGAAGGGGCTGGATGAATTCCAGCACGAGAATTCCATACTGTACCAGCTACATCAGAATGACACCTTCCACCAGTCCAGTTGTCAGTGACAAGTTTGATTTCTGGTTTTCACCTTATTGATCAGTTAAATCTATTGCTTCAAGGCAGGAGGTACAGAGGGACCACATGGCCCATACTGTCATGCATGCAGTCCTGTCTGCACCATCTAAGCAGACAAGAGCAAAGCTGTAGGAACAGCAGCCCTGAGTCTTGGCCAAAGGCTGTCTGTCTTCAGAGGTGCAGTAAGTGGCATGTCTTCTGCCAGCTAATTCTCAAACTATCAGTTTTCCCTCAGAAAACCTTTTTTTGGATGCTACTGAGGGTTTGCTTCACCATTAACTGTGGTCCTATCACTGCACTCTTCTCTCCTTGTATGGTTGCATGCAGTACCTCTGACCAACTTGCAGTTCTCAGTCCACATGGCCATGGTAATACAGGTGATCTGCCAAAACACACTACAAACGAGGCAGGATGTGTGGCAGGAAGTAAAGCATGTCATAGAAATGCCATGATTTCAACTCCCCCACGTAATTAAAGTAATACATAACCAAAAGTGTTATCAGTTAAAGTCTCACTGCCTGCCTACACACTTCCTCACATAAAAAGCAGTTATCTCATCATGTCTCATCTTCACATCATTGTATCTTTTCCTCTGATATCAAGCCGAAACATCATGTATTTGTTCCTCTTTTTCTTGACTGTGCCCCTGTTTAGCTGTTGCGTTGAGTAGAAAATAAATCAAAATGGAGTAGAGGTTGTAGGTCTGGCCCTGAAGTGAGAACTGGTCCTCATGTTTGGTCTGGCTTTCTATGGATAGGCCTCATCCTCCTGTCAAGCCCTCTTGGAAGTCTGGCTGAGCCCCAACAAAGGGTGGAGATCTGTATAGCTTTTCCCTGTAATGAGAGGCTGTGGAAGTGGTGATCAATACTCTATTCCTTTAAAGCAACAAAACAAGACGTTACATCTTTGGTCCTAATGCAGCCCATTTGACAAGCTACTTGAAGGTGTCTTGTTTTGTGTTTGTTGGGGTTTTTTATATATGTTTTTTAAAATTATTTTAAAAAGGCTCCTTGGAAGTTGTATGTCAGAACAAAGAAGTAACACTTACAAAAAGAAAGCTAGAAAATAGGATCCCAATACAAAAACTTGAACCAGTGGGGATAAAACATTGCAAAGCATCCTTGCTAGGTGTTATACACAGAGCTTGACATTCCATGAGTATGCAGTTCCCATCAGGAAGGAGGACACAGGTACATTTTTATACTTTGTCCTGATTTAGATGTTTTCTTGCAGAGAAATGCAGAGGGGAAACAAAAGCCGAGTACGTCAGAACTGCTGATCTGGAGAGGCAGCAGTTGTACTAATAGAAGATGTTGAACTCTGAATGTGAAAAATGAGCGCTTGTCTGGAAATGCAAAGTTTCTCCTTGGCACCCTGGAGCTCCCCCAGACAGACAGAGGACACCCCAGACACCTTGTGATGGGACCTGTTTGGGGTCCTGTGACATCATTATATGCCTAACTGCATCTCCCAGGGAAGAGAAGAGATTCACCCTGTAGTACAAGTGCCATGTACATTGCAAGAGGGCTTCAAGCTGGTAGCAGGGACAGGAACCACGTGTCTATTCCCACCCATACTTGCAGGAACAGTCACTGGCATCAGTGATGTCCCTGGACAATTTGGTAGCTGCTTTGGGTACAGATTGCCTGGCTGCACCCCTTCCCTGGCACTACTCTCCCTACACAAACCTTTCCTTTCAAATAAACCATTGGACTGTATTTTTTAGTGCTGGGGCTTCACATGGCCATCTGATGGTGATGCTGGCGGGACAGCGCATCAACTGCCATCTAGTTCCAACTGTTCTCACTAGAAAACTCACTGCATTGTTGCCTGCCAGCTGGAAACAGAAGCAAGCCCCCAGCCTCCTGGATGAATTTACCTGACAAAATCAATTGCAACATGAAGGAAATTTCCCAAGCCAACTCCCTTTGCAGAACCCAAGGCCCAAATGAAGCCAAGTGTGCTGACAATGTACACAAATCACTGGAAAACATCAAAGTAAGACGAACCCTCCCAACTTATATTTTCATATACTTAGCAGTTATTAAGAGTCATAAATTATTATTGCAAAAGCAGTTGCATATTAACTGCTGCTTTATGATCAAGAGACGCTAAGCCCTAACTTGCGAGTGGTTTTAATTTTGCCTTTCTTGAGAAATACAGTAAAAAGGGAAGTTTTCATTTTCTGGATTGACAAGACTGTTAGCTTTTACAAGCAGCTGTGACCTCCTACATTTCTCTATTTAGTTGCATTTTAAAAATCAGCATTTTCTACCCAAACCTCCTGAGACAATGGCAGAACTTTCAGGTTATTTCTGGATGCTGAGTTATGCTGCCTAAACGTGTTCACCTTTATGAGCACCCATAATTCGCAGGATGCGCCTTGCTGTTCAATACTCAATGAGCTGCAGTGAGAAAACCAGGCCATTTCATCTGCTTATTGATCCTTTTCCTTTTTATCATCTATATGGAAATCATTTGGTATACTGCTAACGTCTGTTACCCTACAAACATCACCCATGCCTCCTGCAACAGCCACACAGCTGCCCAGTCCCATCTGCTCCCAGTTCTGCTGTATCTGCCCCTGCAAATTCCCCCTGGAATCTGTACATTCATATGAAGAGTTTGTGGTCCCACATCCTCTTTCCTACTTTCTCATTAAAAAAACACATTCAAAAAGCAATGCTCTTTCAAATTACATTGCTTGATTTTCAGATGTATCTCCTTGCTTCTATCAATGAGTTGCTCCTGAATCCCTCCTAAAGGCCAAGCATATTAACCTATATTCAATAATTTTTATGCTACATAATGCTGGTAATACATATTGCTACTTCTTGGTGGCTTTCTTGTTTTAGCTGACAGATTAAAACAAAACATCAATAAATTCCTTTGTGCAGCAGTGTTGGAAAGATTCCACAGGAGAACACGCGCAATGTGATTTTTCCAATGCTCTGCTTGGAGACACAACAGATTCAGCAAATTGAAAAAGATCTGTGATTTCTGTTGAGATCTTTTTTTGGGTTTATGTACATTCCTCCTGGGGCGGTGGGTGGAGGAAAGCAGCTCTGCCTGTGCATACATGTTGCATGCTTGTGAGAGCAACACAACAAATCTGCTCTCAGGAATGCAAGGAGAAATCTGCCACTAATTGGATGTGGGAACTAAATTCTGGTTAATGTTTTAAATGTAAGTCAGTAATAATCAAAGTCAAACACTGCATTCTCCATACTGCAGTGCCTGGGTCTCAGGCACAGTGACACGCATGTATCAAAGAGGAAAATCTTTGGATTTTGACCATATATACTGCTTTACCCTAGGCTACAGCATGTCTGATGAGCTACTGCACACACGCAAGATACTAACTCATTTTACACCATGTTACGTATAAAAGGGGTCATTTGATATGACAGTTCTCCTCCTTTCCCCAATAAATCCGTAAAAATGATGTTCTGAACATTTTCTGCTTGATCCTGGACTCCAGATGCAATACTTAAGCTGAAACACATCCTGATGCATTCAGAACATGGTGGTGGCATAAATCTATTTCTAGCTACTTTATAGGCTACATATCCTCTGCAACTTAGCTGCTTATGCTACCCTCAAGCAAGCTGCAAATGTTCAACTGCTTAAGGGTCTTTGTACCAAAATCACCAAATGTGCATTTGCTTTTTGATCTAGTGGTCTGATTAAAATAGTACCGCCAATGCTGGTGGCGTGCATCTAAATTACTGACTAAATTCACACTTTAGGCACTTTACTCCTCCTACATTCATAAGAAATGCTAATGATGGAAGGATGTGAAATTCTGTATCACAGGCCCCTAGAAGGAGTAGCTGCATTTGCTGTTGTGATTGATTTATACAGTCAAGCTAAAATCGTACCCTTGCCTTGCCTGCCTATTCCACACTGGCAACAGAAGATGATGCTGGGTATTTTAAAGAAGCAGTAGGCAGCCCTGTGTTTCAGAAGAGGGAGATCATAGTTTCCATCCCTCCAGATTATTCTTCCTTAACTCATTGCCATTGCCCCTCCTAGGCTGCCAGGCTATGTAACCCCAAAGGGAGAGGCAACCAGCCCCAGCCTCTGCCCCAAGCAATTGGCAGTATTCTGCCTTGGAGTGAAGCATAACACTGATATACCCCTCTTTTTTGCCAGATGTACAAGGGAAAATTATTTCTGCTCTGTGCCCCTTAAGAAGAGAAATACAACATCTTGCTACCTGTGTTTCTTACCCTAGTCAAGTTTAATTTAGGGTAGTTCTTCCAGTCTGTCTTGTGAATGCTCCAATTTGCCATTATCTGCATTTCCTTGACATTTAATTAAAGTCTGTTAAACATTATTTGACACTTCATTTTTCAATTAGGGCAACATCTTTAACAGTTTTGTTGAAGAAGAAAGGCATTTTGACAACTTGACAGCTGCATAACGGATCAGAAAACAAATGTCTTGCGTTTGACCATCAGAAACCAGAGTAGCGAGCACTTTGTATCCATGTACAGCTGACTCTGAGGAAGCTCCTCCTGTCAGTTTTTAGTAGTAGTGGTCAGTAGGTGATGCGTCGTGCCATTTCACTTCTTGTGCTAGTTTTCCCTGGGGCAATCCACTCCATACAGGCCCTGGGCAGAAGCTCCCACACGTCCCCCTGACGTACTTCTCTTTGTGCCAAGAGGCAGTATATGAAACCAATTTGTAAGAAATCCGGTGGTTTGGAATAACTGTTTCTGTTCTAGGAGTTTTGGAAAACTGTTTAGTAATACAAGGGGGCTTTTTCCTGCTGGTGATCTGAGCACCATATAGCAGACCAGCAGCACAAGCGTCTGATCATGTAAAAGATCCAAAAATTCTCTTAGAAACATTTATAAAAATACAGACTGTAGAAAGGAATCTAACTGTACAATGTGTACAGCTCTCAAGTTCATCCCAGAGTGGCTTCTTACTGTGCTACTATTTGAAAATAAAAGGAATGCATCCATATTTCTTTTGTCCAGGAAGATCCCACTCCATCACAACATCCATCTGAGTGCAGGCTATGGGCCTCAGTCATTACATGGAAATAGGCAAGAAAAGACCCAAACTGCCATCAAATAGACCTCGCAGTTTCAGCCCTTGTCCTGAAAAGGAAAAGTGTGCTTCTCGATGCATTGCGGTTGCTGCTCGCTCTGAGCAAGCGTCCATTCTTGCAGCAGCCAGGTAGTTCACCAAGGGTCTGGCTTGCCTCACTGCAAGAAGAAATCCTCCATGGTCATGCCGAGGCTTCAATGTATTCACTTTTTGGTGCTGCTACCCTCAAGTACTCCGGGTTTTCTGCCGCGGGAACTTTCAGGAGACCGTTAGGTTTGGTTTCCTTCGGTAAGAAGTCCTGCTGGTAGTCAGGATTGTCCAGATTTATTTGGTGGTTGCCTGCCTGGATCCAGTAAGGAGAGGTCTCAAAGACTGTCTTGGCCAGTGGAGACTGATTGGTGTTGAGATACTCGGGGTTGTCCACAGCTGTGCTGTGTGAATTCTGGTAGCTGGAGTCTGTGGGGACATTTGAGTTTGCTCTGAGAGAGAAGTTGTTGTAGATTGGATTCTGGACTGCTGAGGCAGATGTTTTCTTGGGCACCAACTGGTTTACATACTCTGGAATAAAAAGAAAATACAAATGCGAAGGAATGAAAATGAAGACATAACTGATGTAGCCATTTGCATCACTTGAGCTGCAGTTTCAACCCAGCTGCCGTTTGCTCTTTGCACACAGCACCTCACAGAGTGACAGAATCATAGACCAGTTAGGGTTGGAAAGAACCTGAAGATCATCTAGTTCCAAACCCCCTACCATGGGTAGGGATGCCTCACACTAGAACTGAACTTTCCAAAGTGGAAAGAGAGCCAAATGCAGGAACTGACATGCCACGGCACCACACATCCTGCCCTGAAGTTCACCTTCAGGAATCCGGTTTGCAAAGCCCCAGAAAGATGCTTTGGACCACAAGACAGCGAGATAGCTACTGCTAATTGTAGTGACTTGTAGGTGGCTATGTCCCAGATACTGTTCTGAAATTGCAATCTGGGAGCTTAGCTGCCAGGAGTTGTTTCCCTAGAAAAAATGCTTAAGCGATGAGCAAAATACTGGACTGGCCGTGAGAGAGACTACACATTTCACTCCAGTGCCATCCCTTGCAGGATCTTTCACCCTTTGTAGCTGTGGTGTATTCTTGCAAGGGTTGGTTGTGATTTTTTAAGGTCACAAAGCATCATGACTGCACAACCCAGCATCAACCCCCTCAGTGCTTGTTGGCTCACTCTTCAACCGCCTACAATGTAAGTCCACATGAAGCCATGAGCTGCCTTCTGTGTATCAACATCTGAAGGCAGTGGAACTGCCAGAAAGCTGTTTATGTTGCTAAAAAGATTTAAGGGGTGAAACCTAGTTTTTAGAGGATATTTTTCCAAGTATGAACCTTTAAACACATAACCATACATGCAGACTCCCTGGCCAGATGGCACACACGGTGAACAGGAGGAACCTGGCTGGTGAAGGAACTGAAATGAGAAATGGCCAGAAGCAGCCAGATAAAGCCTAGGAAAAGCATGCGTGCGCACATTTCCATTTCTGTTTACTGAGCAAAAAAAGGTAGGAAGCACATGGATTGCTTCCTTTCTGCAGAAAAGGAAGGACAATGATTACATTCACAACTGAATGGCTCGCGAATGAGTGGCCATGGGACAGAATCAGAGTAGAGGTACTCACCTGGGGCTGGCAGGAAGCCGTCATCTATGCTGTCCTCCAAGAAAGCGCCTGTTGGATCTGAGCTATACCTCTGGACAAAGCTGTCTTCCCTCACAGGATGCCCCTGCTAGGTTGGAAGTAGAGAAAATCCATATTAAAGGCACTATTTTGTAGAAATTGATCCACATAGAAGTTGCTCCTTTTTTAAAGGTCATCCACTTACCCCATTCCTGTCAATACAGGTTGTAGCAGAGTTGTTGCTAGTAGCACTCTTAAAAAGAGAGAGAAAGAAAATGCAAACATTATAAGAAGCAGTTCACTCTTCAAACTGCTTGTCATGTTTTCAAAGGGGAAGAGTTTCATACCAATGAACTCAAGAGAGGAGTGCGGGATGTTGAAGGGCTGTTGAAAAAGCCTTGGTGTGGCACGAGATACTCATCGGCATCCACTATATCTTCCATGTCCTCCTCCTCCATAAGGGTGCGATAAAACTTGGAGTCCGTAGGGCTGGGCAGGTGCATCCTATCGTCTCCCTGTAAGACAAGTCAGGATGAGAGAGGCCAAGGGTTAGGCTCCTTTCAAGCCCTCATTATCCCCTTTCTCTGAGACACAAAGTGATTTAGCAAGAGGCCCAAGATACAAACTCTTGATCTCTGTGTTTATCCAAATATACCTAGAGTTTAGGGAAATTTGGGTCTGCAATCTCTGCTGTAAAACAGCTGCAATTTTTAGGAGGATCGAACTGTTCTCTTAGGACTGCAGCCTACACTGTTACTGGTCCTACGCTGGGACAAGACCTAAGAAAATAGCGACTGGTCTTGAAATTCTGCTGGTGGGTGGTTCTAGCTGAATGTGTTAAGACCTTGAAAGCAGTGATAGATCGTAGAATCATAGAATAGACAGGGTTGGAAAGGACCTTAAGATCACCCAGTTTCAACCTCCTTCCCATGGCAGGGACACCACACACTAAACCATGTCACCCAAGACTCCATCCAATCTGGCCTTGAACACTGCCAGGGATGGAGCATTCACAACTTATTTGAACAACCTGTTCCAGTGCCTCACCACCCTATTATATGTTTTCAAATACATTACTAATAATTTTGGGCCCCATATTAAATGCCCATCAGACATGTTCATAGAGTCATAGAATCATAGAATAGTTAGGGTTGGAAAGGACTTTAAGATCACGCAGTTCCAACCCCCTGTCACGGGCAGGGACACCTCACACTAAACCATGTCACCCAAGGCTATGTCCAACCTGGCCTTGAACACCGCCAGCGATGGAGCA
>JANRGW010027877.1:0-13922 GCA_024733675.1 Psilopsiagon aymara | reverse complement strand
CTGTTCTCAGGCCACAAGTCAAAAACACAGTGCTGCACCAGCTACCGAGAAGGAGAAAAATGACTGCTACTGCTGAATACAGGGCAAGGAGTTAGCCAATGTCACGTCACAAATTCTCTCTATTATTTTTTAATGCTCCTGGGAGTCTGGAGATTTTCAAGAATGATAAGAAGGTAGACACTGGTAATTACAGGGCTGCCAGTTTCATTTCAGCGTCTAGTAAATTATGAAGAAGGTTATCTTGGGAATTATTGAAAAACACTTGAGAAACAATGCAGCCATTGACTATAGGCAGCCCAGGTTAAGGATGGGAAAGTCTTGCTCAATTAACTTTATTTCTTTTTGTGTCAAGATCGCCCGACTAGTTGACCAAGGAAATACAAGCCAAGCCAGTAGTAATTGGGTTTGGGGGGATTTTGCAAAGCTTTTAATACTGTCTCTCATAGTATCCTTTTTGATAAAATATCCAGTGCACAGTTAGAAAAGTCCTTAATCTGGCAAGGGAGTGATTGACTAAGAAAGGCAACTGAGATGATGAAAAGCCTTGAGGACAACACTTATGAGGAGCAGCCCAGGGCACTTGATTTGTTCATCTGGGAGAAGAGAAGCCTGAGGGGTGACCCAGTCACAGACTGTAACTTCCTTACAGGGGTCAGCAGATGTAGAGCTGTTGATCTTCTCTCTCTGGTGACCAGCAACAGGACATGACTAAATTGGACAAAGCTGTCAGGAAGTCAACGTTCAGAATCGATGTTAGGAAAAGGTTCTTTATTAGGAAGGTGGTCAGCCACTGGAATAGACTCCCCAGGTAAATGGTCATGACCCCAAACCTATCAGAGTTCAAGGAGCATCTGACATTCTTATGGTTTAGTTTTAAGTAGTCCTGCTATGAGCAGGGAGTGGGACTTAATGATGGCTGCTGCCTAAAGAGATATTTTATCATTCTGTGATTCCATGGTGATCTAATCCAACCCTGTTACCATAAGCAGGGAGATGTTCAAAAAACTGAGTTGCTAAAGCCCTGTCCAGCCTGACCTTGAGCACTTTCAGGTATGGGGAATCCACAGCTACTCTGGGAAACCTGTTACAGTGTCTCAGCACTCTCCTAGTGACTAATTTATTCATTATATCCACTCTAAATCCACCTTTTTCTAATTTACCCTTCTGTTATCACTACAGGTTCTGGTAAAAAGTCTTCCTCTATTTTTCTTCTCAGCCTCCTTTAAGTATTGAAAGGCCACAATAAGGTTTCCCCACACCCTTCTCTTCTCCAGGCTGAGCAACCCCAGTTCTCTCGTGGAGGAGGTTTTCCAGCCCTCTGATCATATTTCTAGTTCTCCTCTAGGAGGACCTGCTCCTAGAGGGCCACATCTTTCTGACAGGTCTATGCCCTCATGGTTCATGTTTATTAAAAGCCATTCGATCAAGGGGAGGATGTTGATGGGGAGTTCTTGTCTGAACTACAGGAAGCATGAAACTTGCAGGCCTTGATCCTGCTGCAGGACTTTGATCACCCTGGATTGAAGGAATCTGCTGGAAGACAGCACAGCAAGCTAGAGTCTAGACAACTCCTAGAGTGTGTTGAAAATAAGTTGCTAGTCCAGATGATAGAACCAGAGGAGATGCATTATTGGACCTGCTGCTCACTAATGTAGAACTTTACTGGGGAGACTCTAGTAAACACGAACCACGAGGAATCCTTTGTTGGCTTGGTCTTTAATGTTCACCCATAAGTTCTCAACCTGTATATTGCTGGTTTTCAAAGACAGATCTGTGCAGTCAATCCCTTTTTTTCTTTTTTTTTTGTGTAAAGGACAGTCCTCCACTTTTCCTTCCCTGCCTGTCATTTCAATACAGTTTATAGACATTGATTGCAGCATTCGAGTCATGTGAGTCATCCCACCAAGTTTAAGTGGTAGCAAACAGAGCAGTTTTACAGCTGCACAGCTAGAAATCTTACTGTTTTCTCCTTTCTTACTCTGTATTACTCTACCACTGTTGAAGCCATCCCTTGAATAGAAGTAGGAGGGATTGACAAGCTTTCTCACATGGAAAGACTCAAGGAGGCAGTTTAGAACATTCTTAGAAGAATGTTATTAAATTACAAATTGTTAAATTTCATCACATAATCCAGACCTTCAGAAATGCCTTATAAATACGTATTTCTTATGAGTTTGCCTACATAATATTTTAATGCAACAAAGTAAGGTGAAAAGCCTAGACTATTCCTATGCATTATTCTGTGGGGCAACTAGGCATCATCTCCTAAGAACCCAACACTTCTGAGGACACTAAATTCCCTTCCATATAAAGAAAACCTTGCAGGAATATCCAGAGATCAATATCTACCTCTATCCACTAGTTATAACCTATTATTGGAATATTCTACTCTAAAGCAGTTCTCCAAATTGAAAAAAAAAAGTTACAAACAAATAAACAGACAGACCTATCTTGCTAATTTTGCATTCTCACAGGTATTTGCAGTCATCTTTTCAGCACTCACAAGCAAAACATCTCCAGTCATGTGTGTTTTGTTGAAATATATATGATACAACAAGGAAAACTGGGGAATGCTGTAGTCTTCTCTGTGTGCATCATGTGTGGTTTTGACATGGATAAACTAACAAAGCAAAGAACAGGGAGAAAAATATTTAATATATGTCCTCCACCAATGTAATAGGAAGTCAGAAACAAACAACTGAGAAAGTTGTATTAGAACACATTTATAGTTGAATTTAATGTTTATAAAAGGTACTGAAACAGCAACCCTGAAGATGAATGTTTTTTATTCAGCCATACCAGGAGGAAAGTCCATATGTTTTTTTCTGTTCCATTGAACAGACAGCAGCAGACAGACATTTCCTTTTGCCTAAGAAAGCATAGGAATATCACGCTCAAGGGAAATGCAGCTGTAGGACTAGATGCTGCAGCACCAAATTAATACCAGCAGACATTACACATGCTGGAAATTCTGTAGGCATGATCAGTGAGGAAGGAAAAATAACTGCCAGTGTGCCTTATTTCCTGAACAGGATGATCAGTAACCACTCTGCAGCTGTGCTAGCTTCAAGTAGTTTGAGGCATTCCATTCAGAGTTAGCTTGGTAGTTGCAGACAATGGCAGGTAGCTAACCCTGCTGTTGCCTCTGTAGGCTCTTCATTAAACACACCTTTCAATTTACTTCTCTCTTGACATGCGGGGTGCTTGTAATAGAGTGTTTGCCTTGTGATGCTTTGTGTTAGGAAAAGCATGCTATGTACAAACCTTTCTTTAGAAGAAGACAAAACACAACATTAGCCTGGTGTGGGTGTATTTGCTTCTTTTTGTAGTTCCTTAGCAGCTGTGCATAGTCACGGACTATCTTACACAAAACCCCAGGCACAAGCTTAGTAGAAGAGCCCAGATAAGATGACAAGCTGTAGCCACAAGAGAAGACCAGATGGGGGAAGATGCAAAGGTATGAAAGCAAACACAGCAGAAGGGTGATTCATGCAGAGAGGACATAAGATGTAAGTTCAGACCTGTCACAGGAGAATCACCATCCAGTTTTTCACACCAAAAATAGAAGTCATTTCAGTTATGCCCTGAACCATATTTCTTAACTTCACAGAAAGGGTTTTTTTGGAGCTTGGTGCTTTTGATGTTTTGGTGTATGGAGTATATCAGGGAATTTGCCCTTTATTCCCAATGGATTATTCATGGTGAGATGAAAGGGTGTAAGGATTTAAGCTACTTACTTATTCTAGTCTCTTATCACACAACCCATTTTCACCAAGGCTGACCTCCTCACCGGGATGTTTGCGTTTAAATATAGATTTATATGAAAGTTATTTCTGGCATACCATACTTGTCCTGTGAGGATATTTAGGGTGCATTCAGAAAACATTTCCATTGATACACATTTTCAGAAGCTGAAATACTTTTCATAGCCCTACAATCTTTCTTTTAGACATGCTGAATGTCTTTATAATCACATAAAGTCCTCACTAGATTGCACCTCTTATTTCTTTCAGCACCTGTGGTTTATTAGATGTTAATTCAACTAATACTTTATTAATATAAAGTATTATCATGAAATATAACCAAGAAACAAATACCTATATCAACCCATCTAACTCTTTTTTAGTAAATAATCTTTGGATGATTATGACAGACCACTACTCAGATAGAGTTCTCATGTGGGATTTTTTTAGATTTTTTTCCTATAAAGATCATCACAGATAAAGCTAAATAACCTCCAAATCCCAACTTTTATATTCAGAAAGATTGATTAGAGAAAACTAAAATGCAGAGTATTTAACATTCTTCATGGAGAGAACTCCAAACTGAGGGGGCAGGCTGAGGAACAAAAAAAAAAAAATAGGGTTCATACCCAACATTCCTTCTGCCCACATCAGTGCACCCAGGCACTTTTTCTACACTGTGACACATTCTCCATTCCCACCCCATCTTCCAAAATTTTCTTCCTCCTTTCACTCATCCTTGGAGGCCAGAAACTTTGACACAGTTTCACTGACAAACTGCAGACAGAGTGAGATATAACAGCTATATCCCCTGCTGCTATATCTCACTCTGTCTGCAGTTTGTTAGATCCAAGCAATGACTTTCTCTTTTTTTTTTCTCTCTTTACTCTCACCATCCTTCTCTTTCTCCTGTCTTAATGGTCTGGTTTCCAATTAGCAATCTCTTCCCTTCCTCTTCTCTGATCCCCAGTAACCAACTAATCTTTCTCCTCTTATGGAAACACAGAACAAACCAAGAGCTAAAAAAACCAAGAATACAATATGTTGAGTGGTCTTCTAAAATGTATTCATAAGATCAGAGCTGGGACAAATGTTATTCATATGATACTTAACATGATGAATATATCCAAACACTTTTTTTTTTTTTTTTTTTTTTTTTGTCTTTTTTAGGAATCAGGCATATCTTAGCCAAGGTTAGAAATTTACCCACAAAGTTTGTAATCTGATTTTAAAATAGCAAGTGGATTACTGGTTTCTTTAAGAAATGGTAATGGTAATTGTTCAATATTCTAGTACTCACTTTTTAGTGCTTACCTTACTTGGGAGCACTAAGGAAAGTATAGTGACAAGGAGAAAGCTCTGGACCAGTTTCCAGATTACCCTTGGAAATGGTGTGAGAAGTGACCCTCAACAAATCTCTGCACCACTGTATAGTTTCACTTCTGCTCCCGCATTTCTACTGCTTCTCACGTATAACTACTAATTTCTGAGCATTTTTTACAGACAATTTCAAAAGCTGGGGCTTTGTGTCATTGGAACATCTGTTTTCCTATTATTAAGTGTCTTTCTTTCCCTGCTGTACTGAACAGGACTTTTGATGAGATCTTTAGGACTTTTGAGAGAATATCTCAGTGGAAGGAGATGGCAATCCTTCAGCAGCTGCAAGCACTTGTGAAGCTACCTGCCAAGAGAAAGCGTTGCCTGCTTTCACTGCACCTTGGCTGTTTATCTGTGGCCATATTGAAGGAGATTTTGCAGATGACTGGAAGTGCTGTGCTCCCAGGAGAAGCTGTGCTAAGGCTAAGCTGCACTATGATGCTATGAGACAAGATTCACAGACCCATGGGAAATAAATGCGAAGTACTTTGGTAAAAGCACAAATTCCTTCTCTCCATATAGCATCTTATAACATAAATAAAGTTTAGCAGAAACAATTCTGATTATTTTTTTTTTTTTAACAAAAAAATTGTACCACCCCATAAACAGTGTTTCTTTCCCCAACCAGAATTCCATCCTCAAACCTCTCTGTAAGGATAGTTTATTTCAAACATGGATTATTTTCTCAAACCACTATACTGTATCACAATTGTTTTCTTTTTAATTTTATTATATTGTGAAAGTGTCTAAAACTCATTTTAGTTAAGTTTTAAGGAATAAAGTGGTTTGGGTTTTTTTAATTTCCAATACACTAAGCCATACACAGTTACTAGTTTGTTTAGAACAGAAAGACTGGATGAGAAAAAAGACTTTATTCACACTTAAAGTAAAATTCCGTTATTGAATTATATCTTCTCCAACCTTTCATAACTAGTAAGAAGAAAAAGAAAATAGGAGACTGAGTTCCCTGCTGCCTTTTTTATCTTTCCTATTTTCAGTACTTTGAACAACTGAAGCTATTTGCTGCTGCGTATCTTAAGATGTATATTCATTCAAACAGTGCCATGCAGTATAAATCAATGCAGGGCCAGGCTTAACATAGCATTTTTGTTAAGGTAAAAGGATTATTGCCAATATTTTATTTTTAATGTTCACATTGAAATAAAACTTTTACTTATTTTCATCTACATAAACAGAAGGCTTAGCAGAATTTTCAAGCCCTTTGGTTATGAATTGTATTCTGAATGATAAATTAAACATTATTATAATTATTGCTATAAATATGTCTATAGAAAACAAACACTGTTCTTGATTAATAGATTAAAATGAAGCTAAACTGATTTTTTCCTTAATTTGTTTTCTCCACATTAATCATATTAAAAATACCTCTGAATTTAATTAATATTTAACACAGAAATTGTGTTTGCTAATTGCCTTAATAATTTTACTAATTGATTACACATTAAATATTCATTTTCCAAAAAAACCCTCCTTATTACCAAAGAATATTAATTCTAGAGAAAAAAAAAAATATTTATCTTTTTGTTGGGGAAATTTTCCTTTTCAAATTAAAAAAAGCACTAATCTTTGTTGGATCACCTCTGAGGTAAGACTGTTATGACCAATCAGACTAGTTTTCTTACCTCTTGTATGTAACTACCAGTACATTATACTCCATTGAAAAGCACTGGAGAAGCCAACAGCAAAACATTGTTCTTAGGGAAATAATTAATCTCCGTTTAAAAAACAATAATTACCATCCTTAGATGACTGTATCATTAATTGCTTAATAACAGTACTCACTTTTACAGTTTAAAATATTGCCTTTTCAAATAAGCTGTGGCTTATTATAAACACTGTTAGAGACATTTTTTTTATTGTGCTTTTATTTTAAGAATTATTTACAGAATTTTTATTTCATTAGAACATCCTGTTCATGAATAAGCATTTTGTGGAAGAATACTTACAAAGAAATCTCCAAATGAAAAAAGCAAAACAAAAGGTTGCCAAGAATCATATGCTCTATAAAATATTCTTTTCTACAACACGGGACAAAACAGAATAATTTTTCTACTCAGCTGGTGGCAACAGGACAAATTACCTTTCAGATTAACTGTCTGGAATCCCAGTCCTGCAAAGTTTGTATTTCCCATACTACGTATATTATGTCTAAATGCCAACTTGTCAAATGAATGTAAAGCATGGATACATTCATGCAAAAAAAAAGTATGGCATATAGTTCTGCACAATGAACAAAAATACTAAGGCTATTTCTACAAGCTTTCTTTCACTTTGAGGAGCACAAGATAAAGGGACCAGAGAAATTACAACCAATGTGTAAAGGTAGATGTCATGTACCTTAAATGCCAGAGATCTACAGGGGATCATTATTCTGATAACATGCAAGCTACTTATGCACTTTTAGTAACCTGTTACTAGAAAAGTGATCATTGAAAGATCACAGACTTGCACTTAACATGTCCTGCTTACCTATTTTTACATGACATTTATACATATGATGCTCTAAACTTCTGTGCATCATCAATTTCTACCTGTCCCATGTCACCTTTAACCGTCTGCATATTCCAGTATATCTGCCTTATAATTGGAGTCTAACAGTGCACAAGTGATTACTGAAGTGTATCCTCCTCATTAGCCTAAAAGACCTCAGCAAATGTTGGTCCATTAGATAAGGGTGAAACTTCAGTTAATTATTTTGGCTAATGTTAAAAAAAAATAGAATTCTTATATAAAGTTACAAAATTTTTTGACCTACACAAGCTAAAATGTATTCAGCCTTTTTTTACTCCTGCTTTTTTAACATAAACTTCTGAATTTTGCTCTCCTGAAAGGAACTGAATAAAACAGACATTTAGAGGAAGACTTAAATATAAGTGCCTTTCAGAAATCCTTAGAAATTACTTTAACAGAAATCATTGAGTTTATGCACTATATATTGTAGAGTGACTCAGGGCCATGTTCCAGTATGATCATCCTGATTTTTTAGCACACCCTGATTCATTTGAGTAATTTTATTGATTGAGCCTAGAGCACTGTTGTCTCTTCCTTGATACTGCCTTGAAAACCATGTTCCTGACCAACCAAATTGACTTTTCATCTGAAAGCTAAGTCTGATGTGCTGGTAGAAACCCTCAGCCCCAGCTGCCTTTTACAGTATCCTATTGTTAGAAGCAATCTTGAAACTGCTGAGACAAATCTTACGAAGCAGCTTACCTTGCATCAAACCACGCCCTTGTCATTTTGCTTCTTATTCTCTTGTTCTTTCACATCCTCATTTTATGTATAGCTTTTCATCACAGAATTATGGCACAGGAAGGTTACAAGCAGTGGCACTGTTTGGCTAGCTGCATTAAGGTACTAGCCAAAAGACTCTGTTAATAGGAAGAATGGTTCATTAATGCCTAAAATGCACCAGGCTTTCATTGTGCGAAAAGTATTTGCACAGCCATGTAGCCACAGCCCTGAAAGGGCTAGCATTACAAAACAAGACAGCTACAAAACCTGCACTTCCAACAATAACTTTGGCAACATTTTGTCCTTAAAGAAACCAAGCATACTAAATATTTTAACCCACCAGCCACACCAAGCATTAGGAGAATACAGGGCAATGACAGCAGACCCAGGCAATCAGAGTTATTTTCTTGTATATGCCAGAAGCCAATTTTTATCTTGGATGATGTTACTTGAAGCACTTTTCATGCTTATTCAGCATATTCTACCCTTTTTTTGCCTTTTCAGCAAGCAGAAGATATCTGAATCATTTTTTTAGCAAACAAGCACAGACAGAAAAGTAAACCAGTTGCGTATTGTTTTGCATAATAGATATTTTCTGTTAAGTCTGAATTTTCAGCGCATCTTGCTGACTGAGTAGTTTTACTTGTGTCTGCACTGTCCTTTTACATCTTCAAACATAGTTTTTTTCTGACCATAAGCTTGCTCTTGCTTCAGAATGTTTACAGTTTACTGTTCCTCATTGTTCCAGATGCTTTTCTTTTGTTTCTCCATTGGGACTCAGCTCAAGAGCACCCTGTAAATGAAAAACACTGTGTGACTCATGCAGACTTCAGGCACCTCCCAAAGCACATGCCTAATCTAATCATCACTAGTCTTCCACCACCAGTTCCTTGGGAAGATAATAGTTCTTAATAAGTACATTAGTGGATGCCAACAATTTCTTCTCTTTCCTGACGTTACTGTTTTAATATCCATCTAAGCACTCACAAAATTTGTCTTTGCTTCTTTCTTATTTGCCACCACTAAACATAGCTTTACTACTTAAATCATACTGCATATTACAACAATATGTCATTATAAAATATTTTACATGTGATGATCTTTGTGTATTCCTTATTCAAAACTTCATGAAAGCTTAGGGTGATGTATGTCTAATGGTCCCTACACAAACACTCAGAGCACTCTCCTGCAAAGGGTCAGGCAGCTATAAGAGTAATTTTTGAAACTTGCCCTTTATTCTAAGGTCTTTTGCCAGTGCTTGGCAGTTCTTATTTGCTAAATAAAGTACAGTGTGCCAATCTGAAACAAATTATCACCTCCCTTCCATGGTAATTACGGTCTCATAAATGCATTGTAAAAGTTGGTGCTAATACAGTATCAGAATGCCTTTTGTTGCAAAACCAAAGGTCATACACAAATCATGGTCTGCTTCATCTATTGAACTTTGGGCTAAGTGGTATAGATTTCCTTGCCTGAAAATATTGTCAACCTGGTCTCTTGAACAAAAGAAGTTTGAGGAGTGCACAGCCACCGCATATAGATTCTGCTAATGTAAGGAAAACAAATTTGCAAAAATGAAAATCAATTCTAAACACACACACACACACAGACACACACACAGACACAGACACACAGCCACACATATACACACACACACACACACACACACACACACACACACACAGGGATACTCAAGAAGGATAGGCCTGTGGAGCCATTTGGGCTGGGATCCGTACTGTCACATGTGTTGATTACCATTCCTGGAAAGTATTCTGAGTTTGTGCCAAAAAATCAATGCTGAAAATTGAAACCAACTGTGTCATTATGAGAAATCAGTAATATGTGATCAAGGTGAAATACATATTTTTAATTTGTATCTTAAATGAACAGTTTCATTAATTTTTAATACATATATCTCCAGAGTTCTTCTCATAAAATCTTCCTATATAGGTCAAAAAACAACAAAAGTTTGTGAGCCCTGTAGCACAGAGACATTTCTCAGGCGTGGAAGACAAGCGCTATAAACAACCAGGACTGCCACGTGTGTAAGAAGAGCTAACTTGGAATAATTCTGTACTTTAACATGAAGACACTTTGAAAGGCCAATGAGATGTGAGTAGCCATAAAGTCAGACAGATTAAAAGTGAAAAAATACTGAAGGAAAAGAAAATAATGCCTCCAGGGAACTAGAAACGTAGTTGGAAATGCTGATGGCCTCTTCAGCTGTAGTAAATAGAAATCAGAGACATCCTGAGTTACCACCATAAGCACAGAAAGACCCCAAAAGCAAACTCAAACCCAAACCAAAATATTAAAGAATCTTTTGAATGTTGAAACAGTTTGGGAAAATAAAATATGTCTGAAAGAAGAGAAAATAAGGAAACTTAATCACCTGCTGGCTGTTACTGATGAAACCAGAAATCAATAGTGTGTATTAGCTGATCAATACTGTGATGTCTCTACACTCTGTTATGTCTCCAGGGTATTAAAAGGACTGAATTCTTATCCAAAATGAAACCTTATTTCCAAGGACTTCTCACACTGCATGTCCTTTTCCTTTCCTATACTATATGTAAGCTACACAAGCCTTTACCACAGTGTCATCAAAACAGATTGATATCAACATAAATACTATTCCATTTGTTTTCTGTTTTTAACTGTTGATGGACAAGAAATTACAGAACACTTCATGAAAACGTCTTCATACTACCATTTCCTGTTGCTCATTAATGTTTTTTAGAAAACAACTTTAAAACAACTTTCAGACTTAAATTTGGATGAAGAACTTGGCTATTCTTCTCTTTTTTCGAATGCTGTCACCAGAGTATGCCCAATAACACAACACAGTTCTCTGGCATGTGCCAATTAGATTTTGGAGATACACTCTTAGAGTTCAAAGGAGATGCTTGTCTTTTATGAATTTTTGACTGAAAACTTATTTCTTATCATGATCCTATCATACTTCTTTGCAATTACGTTTTTACCAAAGAGTAAAGAACAAAAAGTTGTCCCCATGGCTTTTACTTTATTTTATAATCATTAGTTACCACACCTTTTTTTTTTAGAAAGGTGCTGTATATATTCTTGCAGATGAAATACATAAGGGTATTAATCCAAAATTATATTAATATTCTTAACATAATATTTTACAAATATTAAAAGTGTTATATAGAAATATGATCCCCAAGGACATGAAGAAATGTTACACTCCTGTTGTCCTTCCAAACAATAGTTTATCTGAAGCATTTCTCTAAAACTTTGAAGATATTATGCTGGGCTAACAGAGATAATACACAACACATCTCTGTTGCACTCATCTAAGTCTCTATCAGAACACCTAATTACTTACATCACTCCCTGGACATTACATTTTCAAAGCTCTCACATATAGTCATCTTGCTTTTCCTAGTAGACTGATCCTAACATGAGTTTTCTCCCCCAAGTGTTCCAGAATTAGCTTCCCAAACACAAGGCTGCAGTTTATGCTGTAACTTGATATTATTTTTCACTTCCCTAAGAAATATTATAACACTCTTTTTATAGGAATGAGGCTTAGTGTCAGAGCTAAAGTTTCCACTTTGTCTAAAATCATTAATTTTGTTAGGTTTTGTTTGCATGTTTTGGAAGAATATATCTAAATTTTAGGTTTACACTAAAATAAATTCATTATTGGCCTACATTCATTTTATTTATTATTAATCTGTTTTTCCAGTGATACAGAATATTTGTAGAAGTTGTACTATCTGTTGGTTTTGGTCTCCTTTGAACATAGGGTATCCACAGTAAAAAACACAGGTAAGTTGCTTGAGTCAGGGGGAATTGTTTTAATCATCTACATGTAGTGACAGGACAAAGGAAACTGAAATAGGAGAGATTTAGATTAGACATTAGAAAGGACTTCTTCACTATGAGTGCAGTGAGTCACTGGAACGTTTCCCAGAGAGGTTCTGGATGTTCCAGCCCTGGCAGTGTTCAATGCCAGCTTGGTCAGGGCTTGGAGCAACCTGGTCTAGTTGAAGGTATCCCTGCCCATGGCACGGTTCCTTCCAACCCAAAGGTTTCTGTGATTTTATGATTTTATTGTTGTGTAAGATGGAAAATACTGACATACAAAATAGATAAATATACAAATTCTGATGGAATTTTGATTCCAGTTTCAAATATGCATTCCTAATCACCTCAACATAGCTACAAAGGTGTAAATAAAATAGTAAATATTTTCTGTGGGGAAAAGGAGTGACTCCAAATTCTTACTTATTATATGGGAAGTCTGAAGAAGACCAGAACTAAGTAAATTTCATGCAACTGTGCACCAGATGGTAAGAATGGAGGTGAATGGCAAGAATAGACAAGTCCAGGACATTTGCAAAAATTATCAGTATAAGAACTTGCTGGGGATTCGGAGAAAGAAAACTTACAAAAAATTTGAATGCTTTTGTTAGCTACAAATGCTGTCACTGAGCAATTCTCTCCTCGAATCTGCTATATGTATTCAAAAGACAGATGAGGATTTCTGGTCATACCACTCCACACAAAGTGCTTCTTGCTCTTAAAGTTAAAATGCTGCACGTAAGATTTACAGTGACATAAATAATTGTAGTAGGCAAAAATGGACACTAATATCTAACCTCTGAAACTTCAGAATTTCACATTTGTAGAACTTGTAACAAAAAAAAAGTAATAGATGCTTGAGTTACCTTTAGACAAAAATAATATTTTTAATAGTTTCAGTTATTCTATTGTCAGATACAATTTGAATTTTGGGGCTAAATATCAATTTTTTGAAATTGATGCTTACCACAATAAAGTCTTATTTTAATAATCTTTTTAAATGGTTCAAGAGTTCTGAATTGTTTTATTCTAATTTTTCTAATTTTACCTAGGTGAAATGGACTTGTTTAACATTATGTATTTAAAATTATGTTTAACTCCCCCCCCAAATAAAAACCTAAAATGGACAATTTTGATCTATCATGTGAAATTATTGTTAAACTGTACAAATTTTGTCAACACTTTAAATTTTCCTTTTATTTAGCACAGAGTTTTCTTACATTTCTTTCTTTAACATGTAAAACTCTTATTGTGAAGAAAAGTCATTTTCATTCTGTAAATGTGCTTGGATAACAACAATTCAGTAAGGAAATGTTACTAGCTAACATCAACTAGATATTCTGCTGAGTAAAACATTTTTTTCTTCACATTTTGTCTGAGAGGAAACGTCAGGTTTTAGTGGCAAGAAGGGCTTAAAGAAGCTATTCAAACAGCTAGGAATAAATTACTGAAGTTCTAAGTAAATGAAATTGCAAAGGTGTCAGGATTTTCAAGGAAACAACTACAATTGTCTTTTTCATTGTTTTAAATCGGACTTTCAGTTTGTCCTGGCTGGGTTCAGCAGCAGCAGTCATTTTTCTCCTTCTTAGGAGTTGGTGCAGCGCTGTGTTTTTGACTTGTGGCCTGAGAACAGCTCTGATAACACCAATGTTTTAGTTACTGCTTAGTACATTTTGGCCTGGCCAAGGACTTTCTGAGTCTCATGCTCTGCCAGGG